>JASCZW010001747.1:0-131427 GCA_034211315.2 Aedes japonicus
ACGTTATAAATCAGTGTGTGTGTGTTAGGAATAAGGAGGTGACGTTATTTGGAAAAAACGACCGCAATTTCGTTCAGCAAAACTGTATAAAATGAGAAGACGTGAAACGGGGTCTAGTGCTATGTAGGTGCGGAGGAAAGTTATATTTTTCCCCGGATTGTGTCTTGCATTTGCTAGTGCTGGTATCCTGGCGGGCCATTTACAATAAGAAAAGGAGAAGCTCAGTCCGAACTATCAATACAGTTGCCCGTCGGTAACATTCGCCAGGTTTCCCGGAAGAGCAACTATACAAGGGCGTTTGTACCAGTGCATCTGGTAACCTGGCTGTAGTGATGGAATGTAGTTAAGGAGAAGACAAGGGCAGCAATGACTTTGAACAGATAAGTACTACCTATTTTAAATAATTCTGGTGATCTGAACTTGAAATAACATTGTAGTAAAATGCAACCTTAGCCCACCCCCATCGCCTTAAAACATTAACCTAAGCAGCGTCTGACATGCACGCCCGCAAACGCTGAATGTGTTTGTGTGTGGGGGGAATTATGTTGGCGGGTCAGTGCGGATTGTGGGTCTCAAGAAACCTAGAGGGTCAAATAGGCCGGTTATCGTTGACAGGATCTTAGTTACATTACATTATTAGACCCATTAGCTGTGCAATCGTTGCAAAGATGGAGTCGGAAGAACAGCAGAAGTGTCAGATAATTTTGAGCACGTACCTCGAAGATCCGTATCTCTCTCATCGCAGGAAGCTGGGAATGGTAAGATACACTCTACGGTAACTTGTGTTTTAATGCAAGTGGAGAAATCACGTGCACGGAGGCTCTACACTGAGCTGTTGACCAAACAGCATTGTCCCATTATGGATTACGAGACTTACACAACAGCAGAATTCCGGCAACTTCCAGGACGTCTATTCTTTTCTGCTCATTATAAGTTCGATGTTCCTGAGAACGTTAGGAAGCAGAAGATGTCAAAGTTTGGTAAAAAATAAATGATTTGGCGAGTAAATCGTGTGGAAAGATATCTATAAATTATTCAATAATATAAGGGGTAGTGGGGTAAAATCAGCCATATCTGCCACTCGGGGAAGCTTGGCTTAGAGAACACCTCTACTGGTTTGAGAAGCTGACGAACCAACTAATCATCACTTCGGTTACAAAGCGGAACGCGGGCGTCTTTGAAATATTGGTGAGCTCTTTCCATTTTTTTCCTTGTTACTTTCAATTATATTATTATGAAGAGATTATGTGGGTAAAAGGTTTGTTCTTTCACCACTTTCCTGAAGCTGATTTCATCGAAGAAGCTGTTGTAAATGTAGAATTTGGACGTGATTTTGGGTGTGACAGTATATATTATTTTTGGCTTCATTCTGACTAGTTCTCTTTCACTATCCGTTCTTATATTTTCAGACATTCTTCTCTTTTCAGAGAGCGAGTAATGGCGCTATAACCATAAGCCATAGGGAGCTAGGACTATAGTTAATGCTAAAGTCCCAACCGTTTGAAGATAAATAGAGCATCACTTAACCCTCTTAGACTAGATGCTCCCAACGACCATTTTTTAATACATTTTTGTTCTGTGCACCAAACAGGGCATTCTGTTCAACTATTCTCTCCGACTATTAATTTCCTTTTTCCTTTGATATCTACTGAAGGCTACGTGGGTTCCCCGTGTCTTCTTAAGGTAGATAACAAATATTCCCTGTCACCAACGGTTGCATGGACGTGGCCAGGTGAGCGATTGAGGAGTGTCTTCGTGGAGATTTTTGCGTGAAGAAACTTATCAGTAACTGGGTTCGTTTCATGGTGGCATGCAATGTCTTCAACGAATTATTCCTCATCGAAGCTCCATCCACGAGGTGTGCAAACGTCAATGCTAATGCTAATGCTAATGCTAATGAAATCGACCTTATTTTCCGCATACCACTTCAGCACGTCCTTGGAGTAGTGGCATGAGGCCAAATCCGGCCAGAAGATTGTTGGGACGGTGTGGGCCTTCAGGAGAGCAAGCAGCCGCTTCTGGAGGCACTCTTTTATGTACACCTGTCCGTTCATCGTGTCCTGGGTCACGAAAGGTGCACTCCGCTTCTCGCACGTGCAAATGGCTTGCCAAACCAGGAATTTCTTCGCAAATTTGGACATCTTCTGAGTGCGGACATGCTCCGGAACGCTGAACTTATCCTTGGCCGTGAAAAACAGGTTGCCGGGGATCTGTTTGAAATCAGCCTTCACATATGTTTCATCGTCCATGATGCAGCATTCAACTTTCGTCAGCATGTTGAGGTACAACTTCCTGGCACGGGTTTTGGCGGACTTGTTCTGCTTCTCGTCGCAATTAGGGGCCTTTTGTACCTTGAACGTTCGAAGCCCAGCCTTAGTTTTGGCCTTCTGGACAAAACTTCGGCTTAGGTGCAGCTTCTTAGCCACATCCCGAACGGAGGCGTTCGGATTTCGGTTGAAGGCCCCAACTACGCGGTTGTGATTTTTGGTGTTGTACGGAATACGTTTTCCTTCACTTCTGGGCTTCCGATAGGTGGTCAACCGTTCCTTGAACCGCTTAATCACTCGTGACACCGTGGAATTCGCGATTCCCAATGTTTTAGCGATGGAACGATGCGAGAGATCCTTGTTCTCGTGATGAATGCGCAAGATTTTATCACGCACGAGCTGTTCTTTCGACTCCATTTCCGCGAGTTTTGTATCACAGGACTTTAAAACTTGCAGGATGTAAATAATGCACTTTGAACTAAATCCACCCAAATTTTCATTAAATTCTACCCAACGGTTAAAAAGTTAGAGCAATTTCATAGTGTGGCAATTTCATCGTGGACAGCCTTTATAAGTATCGAAAATCAAGCGGAAGGCTTGGATATAGCAATACTCGATCCAAGCACGCATTTCTTTGCCTGTTGAGGTGGCGGAATCGTCAGTTCTTTGGTCTTCCTTGCAGTGGGATGTTAGGAAGTTTTTTTTATATAACTTAAAAAACTGTAGGTATGACAATAGACAAGAGAAAAAAGAAAATAAATTATGATGATAACGGCTGTTGCACTAAGAAAAACAAACAATTAAAGGAACAATAAAACAATTTCACCGTTCCAAAAAGTACCTAATGAATAGTTGCGTGTCACAACAAATTATAATTTCGTTGATTATAAACATTCATGCCTTTTTCAACAACATTGTTCCAAATTATGGAAACAAACTGATAGACAAATGCGCCAAAAAACGCTAACACAACATTTACTGTTCTCCCACAAGCTGGGAAGTGAAACGATGAGATGACTCACTGACACACAAAAAGCGCATCTCGGGTTGTTATTTTTTTTTTGGTTTTGCTCGCTAGTTTTAATTCATTTAGCCTTTATTAAATTTTGAAACGAAATTAAAGGAAACGATGTGCGGTGGAAATATTTTTTCTCTCCCTGCTGTTGCTGGTGCTTTTTCAGGACGATAGTTGGGTAAAGCTTTCCACTCAGAAGAGAGGAAATGCTTTAGCTTCGCTGTATAGAAGCTAAACCATGGGTGACTGTCGCTACTGATGGTATGCGGGTCATACGGATGATGCTGTAGTTGATGGTGTACCTCGATGAATGTGTTGTGAAATGCTTCTATGGTTGAAAAATCGCTTGCTCCCTCTACTTCAGTGGACTGAAGCTTGTCTGAAATGCGTACATGGTGCGGCAGAAAATGATGCGAAAATTTGTTCTATTTCGTTCAAATCCCATTTCAACTAATTCAAGCAATAACATCAACATTTTCGAGTGCAGTTATCTTTGTAAAGTTCTTTTAAACAAATTTATTCAATGTGTCCTCTATTTTTATTAATAACATCCTCGAGCCGACGCCGGAAGTCAGAGCATGCCTTTCGGACGTAGTCCTTTCGGCTTCTTCTAGGCGAGCAACAAACTGGTGATCACTTCTTTCGCGAACATTTTGACGAATTTGCAATAAAATAAATATAATGTTTTGATGCAGCACTTGAAAGTAAACATAAACAAATACATTTTCGACAGAAAATAGTCACTAGCTACACGAATTAACCCAATACTCAAGTTTGTACAATTTCGCATTAGTTCCTGCCGCACCCAGTATATTGCAAATGCGTAGGCGTGAATTAGACATTTGGGCATTTCTGTTTATTGTCGAACAGATAAGGCTGGATATAAGAACTAAGAAATATTTTTAAAAAAATCATGGTTGCCAGTTTTCCCAGAAAAATTCCATAGGAAATTTCCGATATTACATCAGTTGTTTTTGAAATTCTTAATTCAAAAATAAATAACTCAATCATAAAACAACTTTTTCTCGAAATTTAAAAGGAAAATGCTGAAGAATACAGAAAAATAACAATTCTGAGAAAAAAAATATCCACAACATTGACATATCTGTGAATCGAGCACAGTCGAGCACTCGTCGAGCACAGTCGAGCAGTAGCTGTCAAAAGATAAGCTTTCTGTAATGGAATTTGCTCTCGTTCAGGCCGTTCCCAACGCTGAGTTACATGTTTGTTGCAAACTGCTAGCCAGTTTTATATTTTGGAACTGTCAAAATAAGAACAAAAACACGTTAATCGCAATGCCATGTTTTTAAAAATATTGGTCGATCTTAATTTCGCTTTAAAAAAAAAAAATTACTTCCAAAACAAACTAAAAACCGCTTATTTGACAGTCATCAGTCATAACCAGTGCCACAACTACAAAGAAACCCAGTTTAAAACAATTTTTCATCCGTGTTTCAAATCGCGTTGAAAATAAAACAGAGCTGTCGAGCAGTTGTAAATCTGTTGCAAACATTTGCTCGAAAAGTAGAACTGCAACACATCATTGGGAATGGCTTGTTTCAGTTGTAGTTATTAACTAAAACAGCCCATACAAAGTAGAACAGCGTTGGGGACGGCCTTATTAGTGATACTTTAAAAAGTGTTTCAATTTTTTTTTATTTTTTTTATAAAAAGTGACCAAGTGAAGCTTAAATTAAAGTTTCCTAGTTTAACGATACCAATCGTTCTACAAGCTAACTTGTTACTAAAAAAAACATTATTGTTGTATGATAATCCGTTATTTCCGAAAAATCAGAAAATTTCAATTGGGGACTCCTGGAAAGTGGAAATCTTGATTTCCCCTGTTTTTTTTGGTATGGCCAAAGTTTAATTAAATCCTGAGAACCCTCTTCCACAAGCTGAACAATTTTGAAAAAAAAGTCCCCATATATTCCTTTTTTCCAAGCAAACCTCATGATAGTCTAGCGCGCAACAAATATGATGCATACAGCCAAATACTAAGCGTCATTTGCTCATTTACTGGTACGTTTAGCAACTTCAAAAAGTGAGCTGCATTGTGCGTTACAAACACATTGTTTTTGTTCTTTTTTCTGCCTGTATGACTGGAACAGGATCTGATGTCGTCCCTGCTTGCAAAGGCAACCTCTGAACATCCGGTTCTTAACTAACTGAAGAATTGCTTCGAAGATGGTATTTCAATGTAGAAAGTACTTTGCAGAAAGAATAACCCGTATGGTTTCAACTTGTCCCAAACAATGTCAAGGCCCTCTGTGGACCAGATATCGGAAACGTCTACACCATTAACAACAACTCGCATCAAGAGAGATCTTTTCGTCAGTAATGCCGTTGGTGATTTGACTCCAACTATGATTCTGTACACTGGTCAAAGAATTAGCATTAGCATTAGCATAAGCATTAGCATTAGCATTAGCATTAGCATTAGCATTAGCATTAGCATTAGCATTAGCATAAGCATTAGCATTAGCATTAGCATTAGCATTAGCATTAGATGTTGTTAAATGATTAGATTCTTTTGATGGATTGAGAACTGAGCTAAATGGGTTTGTCCGTTGAATATGCAATATAAATCGATTTTCACGAGTTTCTCATCTTCATGCTCTTTGCATGTTTTTCTTAATACGCAATACACTTCTACTCTGTTTAAAATAAACTACAATGGTCAAAGTTATCTGTTTGAAAAACTAGGAACTTTTAGTGGCACGCGATACAGATACAGATTTTTATACTTAATACAGACGGTTCAATTACGAATGTATAGGTTGACTAGAAAGAAGGCATTACCCGAATAAAAATAACCATACAATTACAATACAATACTATTTAATAACATTACAATCTATTTTCGACCATAAATCTTATTGTTCATGAATCAGATAAATGTAAAATACTTATTGTCAAAACAACAGATCTAAAGTTCACTCCATATGCTTGGATTTTTACCAGTTGTGAAGCAATACAATTAATAGTAATTGACTCAAATTTGTTCGGAATATAATGATTTTTTTTACAGACCACCCTTTTCTATTGTCAGTGTCTCAATTAACATTAGATTCTATTGTGGCCACAATTACTCCTATTGTCATCTTATCGTTGTGAACAATACTTTTAATTTTACATACTATAGGTTCTGTTGTATGGTTACAGTATATTCAATTGTAAATCTATGAGAAGTTTTTATTCGGGTAAATACCTATGTAATGAGGAGAAAAGTGCATTAATTAATTTAGATCTAGAATTAAGGATGTGGTCGCTTCAAATCCAATTTTAGAATTGAAGAAGAAGAAGAAGTCCTTACTCTACAGGTACAGTGTGTCTCACAAAAGGTGTCACCTTTTTCAGTCTTGGGTTATTTCAGCAGGGTTTTTTTAACAGTTGGATTGATTTTACCCGTTTTGAGTGTATTATTTTGACAGCTTATCGGTGAAGATAAATAAGCGATTCCGTTTATTCATAATTATCCGCTACCATGGAAGCCATACAGGAGCAAGTTTTAAAATTACATTTCCAAAAGCTTAGACCGTGTCAGATATTCAATAGCCTTGAGCAGTTCGGAGTGAGTAAGGTAACTGGAAATGTCTATACACCCAAAAGTTGAAATTGTAGCAAAAAATGCAATTGCAGTTTTTGCAATCATATCTTGAGAAATCCGCATGATTCTGAAAAGGCAATTTTGTCCATCATGATCCACAAAGCTTTTTATGGTATAAACAAAGCCATGCGAGTGTGTGCAAGCGTTTATCGCTGTGTGCTCAGTGCCTCGACAGTCGCAGCAACCGTTGGGTTTTTGTTGAACCGTCAATAACTTCTCAATATGGGTGAGACAATGACACAGAACGCCGCTACGCTGTTGCTATTCCGCTGTCATGTGTTCAATTTTTATTTTCACTCGTCATCACACTCCCATCTGCTTCTCATCAAGTCACCATGCGTTTTATGAAATAAACGAAGACATGTAAGTGTGTGCGACCGACATTTGCTTCATTGTTGTAACGTAGAGTGCCTCGACAACCGAAGCAACTGTAAGGCTTTTATTCCGTTCACCTCAACTTGATATGATGACATAATTGTTACAATGACGAGCCGTCACGCTGACGGCCGCGGTTCGAATCTTAGTTGCAAATCGAGATCTTTTTTTGTGAGCCATTGAATTTACTACTACTTATCAACTGCCCAATATCACGCACACATTGAATTTTTCTAAGCGAATTGATGTGTTGCTTTTTTGCTCACGACCAATGTTGCATTTTTTCTCCAAGTTACGATCCATTACGAGAAATTAAACCAAATCATGCGAAATTGCATTACAATCTTGCTTTTTTATTTTGGGTGTATTGAACTCAAAGGAGGTGCCAGATGAACTGTCAGAACAGAAAAAAATCAAATGTGTGAGCGAGCGAATAAGACGTAAGCCAACCGTATCTGGCCGTAAATTGAGCAAACAGCTTCAAATGTCTCCCGCTTCAATAAACAGGCTTCTTAGACATGATCTGGAAAGCAAGCCGAAGAGAGTGCAAACCCTTACGAGGAGGAAACACATTGACCCTGTGCTCGCGAAAAAGTCCGTACTGTGCGGTTGAAATCGCCTCCAAAGCGCCTGAAAAGTGTTCTCCAGGCTAGCAGAAATCGCGTACGTTGTGGAAGTGATATTTTCCGTCGCTAAAAAGTTTGGAAAAGTGATGAAAAAATAGTGTTTTGCTTGGCTCTCAGCCTCCATTGGCAGTGAAGAGAAGTTTTCTTGCTGATTTTTTTTCGCTCAACCTCTTCCTCTCGGGCTGAGCTTATAGCTGCTCTCTCTCTCTGTCTGGCTTGCGTTTGCACATTTTGGTAGAAGCGCAGTGGTGTTGGTGTGAGTTTGGTGGATTGGATTTTTGTTTTTATTCGCCCACCGCGATTCATCAAAACGTACACGCTCATCCGTTTTCACTCAAATTTGAGTAACTTTAACTCAAAAACGTTAAAACCAGACGTACCCTAAATTGAGTTTCCTTACAACATCTCAATTTTGAGTAATCCGAAAATCAATTCAATTTTGAGTCAAACTTACTCATAAAAACTAAAAACTAAAATTTACGAAAATGAGCATGTTTTCAGTTCTCCCCCGCAAAAGATGCTATAAAAATCAAATAAGACTTTTCGAAAAAAAAACCAAGAATTTCATTTTATTGAACAAAAATAGAAATCAGGACATCAGGAGTCAACTAGCTGGTGCATATGCACTGACTTCCTCTTCCTGAAATAAGGCAGCAAGTATATTACCGGTGTTTTGTGCTTCGATCCTTCGTTTTGTATAATGTATAATTTGTATAAATCGTTGTCCACGAACTGGAACTTGCCTCAGTTATGCACGAATATATTCTGTAATATGTATACATATTATGTTTCGATAGTGAAGAATTTAGTGGTTCGATTATACAGTTGTAAATTAAGCGTCAGGGCAACGGCTTACCATCTTCAACACCAATAAATTCACCCGCGTTGTATAAAAGGCATATTGCCAATACTCCCTTATAGCCTGGTCTCGATACAAACATCGGAAAGAGTTTCGACAATGTTTTGTTTATCTGTAATGTAAAATCCTGTTTAAAACATTCCCTGTCAAAGATATAATGGCTTACCGTTTAGTTTTAGATACGTTTTCGCACGCATCTTCAGCGGCTGCTATCTTCTCAATGTAGCTGCTGGTTATATATTGTCGAATACGAATAAGATTTAAAATCAACTTCCGAATCACAAATTCACAGAGACGCTATTCGTTATCTGACGCCATTAGTTAAAATAAAAAAAATTAGCTAACTCAAAATTGAGTTCCGCACAGTTTTCTTGCGTTTTGAGTAGCAATAACTCAAATTCGTAAAATACGATTACTCAGAGTTTGACGTTTTAGATATATTTATAAAATTGAGTTAAAGTTACTCAAAATTGAGTTAGCTCGGATGAGCGTGTAAAGATAGAGAGGTACGTGGTTGTGTGTGTGTTGGCTGCAGGGATGCCATATTCACAGACATGTCTGTAAAATTGCAGACTTTTCATTTTTGTTGCAGATTTTTTTAACGATGCAGACATTTAGCAGACATTTTATTTACGTTGCAGACTTTTACAGACATTTTAAATATTTATTAAATTTCAAATAGAGGTACTCTCTGAAGTTCGGATTTAAAACGTACTAGGGTATGAACTGGAAGATGTATAACCAAAATTATAAACTCTAATTGCTATAACAAATAGTATATTTTATTTTATCGTTTAAATACTATTACTTTTGTGATCCTACATTTGCTCTAAAGTCCAGCCGGTTGCCACTTGGAGACAGAACAACAGTTAAAGTTAAGAGCTGTTGAAATAAATCTTAGAGCTCTGATTTTTTTTCTAAAGTACTACTAAACGCATTTTAGTACATTTGCACTAGGGATTTAGAAGTATATCCCTGAATCAGTCCTAGATTCCTAGAAGTATAGGAAGAAACGACCCAGAATTTATGGTACATCCTGGAAAGTTTAGAAGAAGACTTCCGAGAGCTTCGGGAAGATAATTTCTAGAAATTCAGGAAGAGACTTCCTCGAAAAAAAAACTTCACCGATGCTCAGGTAGAAACTTCTCAGAAGTATTGGGAGCAAGCAGTTCAAGCAAGAAGAACCTTTAAAAATTCAGGACCGAGCATTAGCGAAGTTAAAGATCATTCTTACCAGAATTTCAGAACTCCAAGAAAAAGGAGAGGACTTATCAGAGCTTCATGAATAAGTACAGGGAAGAGAACTTCTTTGAAGTTTGGAACTTTTCAGAGGTTTTGGAGTTCTTCTCAGAAATTCAAAATTAAACTTCCCAGAAGTTCAGATAAATACTTCCCCTAATTTCAGATGGGAACGAACCAGGAAGGGCACTACCTATAATTTTTCAGGAAATCAGGAAAAAAAATTCCTCTGGACGATGCGTTGAGAAGTTGAGGAGAGTTCTTCCCAGAAGTTCCGGAAGAAACTTCTCAAAAGGTTAGTTGGATCTTCCCAGAAGTGCTGGGCAGTTTTTCAAGGCTCAGACGTGAACATTTCAAAATTTCAGAAAACGGATTTCTCAAAATTGTTAAGAGAGAACAGAATGAAACTCTCCAGGAGCATTGGGGGTGCTTCCTTCTAATTTGACAACGAATTTTCCAATATTTCCGTAACAAACTTCTCTAAAGTTCTGGAGAAAACTTCCCAAAAGTTCAAAAGAAGACTTTTCAGAATTCCAGGAAAAAACTTCAAGAACAAATTTAAGGAATCCTTAAAATTTTGGAGACGGCTTTCTCAAAGTTTCATTCAAACTTTCCTCGCAGGTCAGGTCCAATCAAGGGTTTGGATAGAATAAGCTCAGGAAAAAACTTTTCCGAATTTCAGGAAGAAACTTACCATAGAGGGCACTACTTGTAGGATCAAGAAGGATTTTTTTTTAAATCAGTAAAGAACTCCTCAGAAGTTCTCAAGAGGACTCAGACTCTCAGAAGTTCCGAAGAGACCAATAGTTTAGTTGCAACTACCCAGAAGTTCTAGAGAGCTTCCCTAAAATTCCGAATCGAACATTCCAGCATTTCAGAATGAGAACTTTTCGAAGTTCAGGAAATCCCAGATGTTCAGGTTGTTACTTTTGATAAAATCAGGAAGAAACTTTCCAGAAGTATAGGGGGAACTTTCTAGTAGCTCAAGCAGGAATTTCTCAAAAATTATAGAAAATACTTCCCTGAAGTTCAGTAGAGAATTATTTCGGCAGTTCAGAAAAGAACTTCTGAGAAGCTCAGGAAGAAACTTCTAACGACTAAGAAGATTTTCCAAGAAATTCTGGAGAGTTTTTTCTCAAAGTTTTGCAGAAACTTTCTCTTCGTAGTCCTATCGACTTATCAGAAGTTAAGAAAGTAATTATGTTCAGGAAAAAACTAAGCAAATGTTTCTGGAAGGTGAAGTTGGGTACTTAAATGTTAATTTCGAAGAAAATAAGGAGTGACTGCCAAGAAGTTCATGAGGAATTTTGTATAAAGTTCCGGAAGAAACTTCTGTTATTCATTGCAATTCAATGCTTATTATTGAATAAAACAAAAGTCTATTGAATTTATCAAATGAAAATAAATTTAAAATACAAAACTGGAAAAAACGTTAAAGGAAAAACAACTATATAAAATTGTATCATCTATGCGAATGCATCAAGCTTCAGTGTCACTTTAAAAATATGAAACAAAAGTGTAAGGTTGCATACAATCCAAGAAATCAATGCAGACTTGTTTACATAATTACACAAATAGCGAAAATGACATTACTCGCTCTCTTATTACGTCTTTTCGATGCAAGAAGTCTAATTTTCTAACAAAAAATTTAACAGACTTTTATAGACATTCTCAGACATTTCAAATTTTTATCACAGACATTTGAAAAAAATATCTGGCATCCCTGGTTGGCAGTAGTTTGCATCGCATTAGCGGCAGCATCAACAACACAACGGTAATATGTAGTACAACGTCGGCGGCAGTAGCACCTCGTCGCGCGTTGCGTTGTTCTGCGTTGCGGATTACTAGGGTGCGTGTGCAATTGGTTCCGGTGAGCTGAAGTTAGAAGAGTGTTTCGTGTTGCGGGAAATAAACGACATACAATCAATTGCGCTGTTGTGTTTTGGTGATTCTTCCTCAAGCGAGCTCAGGTCCAAAGTGTCGTCGTTCAAGGGTATTGTGGGGGAAGATAATTCTGTTTCCTGCAACCAAGAACCAGTATCTAGAACTAGATTCTAGAGGCCAATACCACAACCGTGCCAAAGTGAATTTTGATTCGGTGTTCAGGATTAGTTTGTAAATTAATCAGTGCAAGAAGAGTGTATTAGACACAGATATCATGTTGCTACCGGAAGGTTTCCGACACGTCGGCGACGGCCGGGTTGATGTGGACGAGTACCGATGGCAGCAGCTGCGGTTCAGTAGGACCTGGCCATCTAGGATAACGAGGAGAGCTGGTTTGCAACGCAACAAATAATTTATTTCTACCATAATTTGAAGACCATATCTAATATCCTGTTTTATTTAATTTTATTTTGTCTATTTTTGTTTTGTTTTGTTTTGTTTTGTTTTTTGTTATGCTTGTCTCTTTTCAGTACCATCAACAATCAATATGCAACTAGCGATTTAAAATTGGTTCACTGTTGTAGAACCCCTTGGTCAGAAATACACCTTGAAGTCAGTACCTTGTTGTACATATTCGCGCCTCTGTTTTGATTTGCTGTGTTATTTTGACAGAATATTTGAGAGTGTGTTCGTGTGAGTTCATTATTAGGGGCGCATTATTAGGCTTGGGACCGAGCATGGGACCGATGTGCTAGTACTGACTGAGTCAAGAAAAAAATCGTTTTTGTATGGGACCTACTGGTCTTAGAATTAGTCTATGGTAACATTGGAGCGGCTCATTGCTTTTGGCGAAAAGTGCTAAATATTTTCAGCGTATCGTTAACCAAAACGAACCCTGCTGCTATCCTTTCCCCAACTATCCAACATCCCAGTGATTTCTCGTGGAAGTGCAGAGGATTTCTCGGCTTCCTAAAAAACGAGTATCATGTCAACACGTTCCTTCCCATTCCCTACTGATCAGCATTCGGGCACGGCCGGCGCCGGTATTTCTTCATAATGGGTCACCAGTTTTTACACATTGAAGATGTATGTTAGTCCCAAACATCATCTGTTGGTTCCTTGTGTAAATACAGCTGATCTGGAAATAACGGAATTGCATCCGTGGGCGATCAATCATGCTCATGCTCATGCTCATGCTCATGATCTGGAAAGCCGAACAAGAAAAAACAGGTTTACGGGTTGACGGAACGTCAAAAGCTAGCCAAGGTCCAAAGAAGCAGACATCTTTTGGTTCGCAAGCGAGATTTTATTTTCGGATAAAAAGCTCTTCCTTCTTCAGGACAGTCATAATCAACAAAAAGATGATGTTTATGGCAAAAGTTTTGCCAATATTCCAAGAGATGAACTAACAGTAGAACGCAATCAGAATATGATGTGATGTGATGTGATGTGTAATAAGAACCCACCATCAGTGCAAGGATTATCTATGGCTGCAGGGCTATTCTCAGCAAGTTGTTCTGAGAGAATAGCCTACGCGATAGCTTCTTGTAGCAGGGTTCGCTGATCTCAGTGAGGACCTTCGGAAGACTACGGCCATAAGGCCGCGTGTCTTCGCATGACAAGGGACTGGCGACTGCCTTAGGCTACCCCCCTAGGGAATCCCCGTTATATAGTTGTTAAAGGAACAGTGGAAATTTTTAGCATAAATGATTTATAAAAAGTTAAGACAAAAAGAAAATTTCACGGCTACACTGAACTTTAGATTCAATTAACACATTTATTTTTGTTTTTATTTGCACTGGTAAATGTACTGGAATATTGCAAATTTCTACTGTTCCTTATAAAATAGTTATGGGCAATAAAATGAGGAAGGATCTCACCAAAAAAAATTACAATTCAAATAACTTACCATAAAAGCATATCAGTCTCTATGTTGCATCATCAAATCAAGAAATACTACTTTCCAACGCATCTTCCACTGCATGTTGTTCGTATAGCACTCATTTGCTTTTATAGACTGATTCAATATGAATGGTCCAAGAACTTAACTGCATATACTGTGCTGGTGTTTACAAGGTCTCACTCTACTCATATAGAAGGACATCATGAAAGACCCAATTGCTGTGTATACAAATTTCAACTTGAATAATTTACAGGAAATTTTACATTAAAAAAATTAAATGACTTGAATATGTAAAAAGCAGCTACAGTAAGTCGATGCACTTCCAACCGTTCACTTACCGAAAACCCAAACTACCTCTTGTTGCATTATTAAATCCTTGTAAATTGAAATTTAAAGTGATGGTAACAATCCTCCCAACCTCCCTCGCGTCCCTACACAATAAATGAGAAAGCAAGCAAATATTAAATAAAACTACAACCATTAAGTTGAGCTAAGAACTAGAGCTAGAACAGATTTGGAAAAAAATTCAGATAAATAATTTTGACGCTTCTTTTAATATCACTTTATATTCAAGACATAAATATCTAATCTAATCTAATCTCACACTAACGCAGCCAATTCTTGAAGGCATCCTGGAAAATTATGGTTTCTTGAATACATCATTTTTCTTGTCATCGGCCAGGCCAACTGCGTAGTATGTGCCGAAGAGAGGATTCCAAGAAATAGAGCGATTCCAGAAAGAGCTAAAATCGCTCTACTACTCTGAATCAAGGGAAGGAAGAAAGCGTGGACCTCCCGTACCAAACGCTTCCATGTAGAGTTAAACAGTGTGATAATTTGTTCTTTATCGTTGGGAGCATAGATGCTACAGAGATTAGTTTATGCTCCTTTTGCCTGTGGGTGAACTATTGGCATTTGAACCAAAGGCGTGGCAATAATTGCCAAGGTTATAGCGCTTTATCTCGCTCAATGGGAGGTAAGTAGACCAAAACTTACAACGATGGCTAAATGCGAAGCTGAAAATAGCATAAAAATATTGTGAAGGGATGTTATAATATAAAATGAGAATAACATGTGTACTGTCTGCATGTCTTTCGATTGTAGTCCTGCTGCAATTGTAGATGGACTTGCATTATCACTGCCATGAAGGAAAAAAAAATTCATACAATACTCGGGAATTCCATGGATGATCTTAAATTATGTACCGTATAAAGAATACTTACATTTTTCGTGGTAGGATAAGATTTCAGCATGCTACCTTACCGGGGTCACGCTGCCTACATTGCCTTGGTGCGACTGCCACCTAATGTATATTTGACGCGAAACAGCGTTTCTCACACAGCCGCTGGATGCCAGGACAGACGCTGTTTGAGCCGCACCTCCTTGGTGGACAGACGCTCGGGACGCACCTCCTCAATCTAGCTGAAGTCAGAAGGACAACAGTGCCCAGGCTGCAATACCAGCTAAGTACGCAACCCTTAGCTGGCGGTCTTTGTCATCTCTTGACCCGTGGAAGCATGAGGTAGGAACTTGTGAGGACCAGAGCTTTGTTGCGGGGACGCACGCTCCATCACAGTTGTCAACTCACCATTTTGCAGCCCAACTGTAGAACGCTATCAGAATGTATCGAAAATCATGGTATGGGGCGCCGTTTCACGAAAAGGAAAACTTCCTCTTCTTTTCATAGAACTTAACGTAAAAATCAACTCGGATGTAATATTCAGCAGGTTTTGAAGAACCATCTGCTTCCTCATGCTTCAACGCTGTATGGGTTTACACCATATTGTTTTCAACAGGACTCAGCTCCAGCTCATAAAGCAAAGATGACACAACAGTGGTGCGTGGAAAATTTGCCCGATTTCATCACAAGCGAAGAATGGCCTGCATCTTCAGCGGATCTCAACCCTCTTGACTACATTGTTTGGGGTTATATGCTTCAACATATAGGCCCTACGAAAGGGCTTACTTTAGATTGATTCATGAAACAGTTGGTTGATACTTGGGACCAAATCCCTCAGGAAATCGTGCGTGCCAGCTGCGATGGGTTTACAAAGCGTTTGCGCAAAGTTATCACGGAAAAGGGCGAGAGATTCAAATTAATTAATTTGGTTTATTTCTGTAAAATTTGTTTTGCAATAATCCCATTTTGTTTCAGTGACATCGATTGTTAGACACCCTGTATTCTTTGATATGAATAATAAAAATAAATAAAAATAGCAAATTGGCTAACATTGCTAAAATATATTTAATGTTTTCTACTCAGCAACATAAACACCATGAATACAACATTTATTTGATAACGTACGAAAAACCGACTTTTGAATATCGATGAAGATGATGATGACGCACCTCTAAGAGAATCATGTCGGCTGTTTGCACCGCAACTGCTAATCCAGATCGCAATCGACACCTTCAGTTCAACCGGTTGGACGTTTGCGCTTTAAAGTTAGCTTTTTTGGAAATTATTCATTGTCAACCTAGCATTTATGAATCAGAACACCGTGATTAAATGCGCTTCAACTAAAACGTAGCTATTCCGTAGTACTAACTACACCCAGGACTTTCCATCTCTCCCGGGGACATCCAAAACCCCTGACGCCCCTATTTTAAGAACAGAAGCCCCCTCCTCAAGTGGGCTGTTCTCATTTGATGACATTGCCGAAGGTATCTTCAAGTACCTTGAAATTTCTGACCCTCTCAAAAGCATTGTTTTGGCAATGCTTCCAACAGTGAAGACCTTTTTGAAACAATTGACAATTAAGTGGCCCATCCTTGCAGCTATCATTTCCTTCGATGGATAATTTTCCAAATGAGGTCGGGGATTTGATCACTGTTCTACAGTGGAATTGTCGAAGTTTGATTCCTAAATTGAATCATTCAAATTTTTAGCTCACACTACCGGTTGTGATGCATCGCTCTTTGTGAAACATGGCTCTCTTCCGAAATCAATCTTCCGATTCATGATTTCAATATTATTCGTCTTGATCGTGAGGATTCGCGTGGAGGGGGAGTACTTTTGGGGATCAAAAAGTGCTACTCCTTCTATAGAGTGAATTTTCCTCTTATTCCAGGTATTGAAGTTGTCGCATGTCAGGCTATTATTAAAAATAAAAGCCTTTGTATTGCTTCTGTGTATATTCCTCCTAGAGCCTCAGTAAACCGAAAACAATTTTCAGATATATGTTCGGTCCTTCCTTCTCCACGGTTGATCATGGGAGATTTTAACTCTCACGGTACAGGCTGGGGAGAACTGTACGATGACAACCGGTCTTTCTTGATCTATGACCTCTGAGACAACTTCAATATGACAGTTCCTAACAATGGAGAAGTAACACGTTTGGCTGGTACATCCTCAGTTGGCAGTAGATTAGACCTCACACTTTGTTCGAATTCATTATCGTTGGATTGCACATGGAATGTGATTCAAGATCCCCACGGTAGTGATCACTTGCCCATAAAAATTTCGGTTGCCACCGGGTTCAATCCGTCGAAATCTGTTAACGTCACGTATGATCTTACTCGTCACATCGATTGGACAAAGTTTAGGACAGCAGTAGATGAAGCCGTAACGACGGTAGAAAGGCTTTCACCGCAGGAAGAATATAACTTCCTCTCCAACCTGATCTTAGACAGCGCGCTTCAAGCTCAAACCTCGACCAGTTCCAGGGACGTCATCTCGCAGGAAACCTCCTTCTCCATGGTGGGATCAGCAATGCACCGAGGTTTACCGTAAAAGTCCGACGCGTTTAAAGTTTTCCGTAGACGTGGAACACCTGAGCACTTTCGAAGTATACACGGCTCTTGAACGCGAACTTAAGAGCCTCATCAAGGCCAAGAAACGCGGTTACTGGCGAACATTCGTGAACGGGCTATCACGCGAAACGTCGATGAGTACTCTTTGGAACACGGCGCGAAGGTTGCGTAACCGAACTACGAACAACGAGAGCGAGGAGTACTCGGACCAATGGATCCTCAAGTTCGCGCGAAAAGTTTGTCCAGATTCTGTGCCGGCACAGATGATTCCTCGCGAAAACACGAATTCGATAGATGAGATTAGCCAACCCTTTTCAATGGTAGAGTTCTCTCTCGCACTCCTTTCGTGTGGCAATACGGCTCCAGGGGCTGATAGGATCAAGTTCAACTTGCTTAAGAACCTCCCAGACGTCGCGAAGAGGCGCATGTTGAACTTGTTTAATCAGTTTCTGGAACTCAATATTGTACCGGATGATTGGAGACGGGTGAGAGTTATTGCCATTCAAAAACCTGGTAAGCCCGCGTCCGACCACAACTCATATCGACCCATCGCGATGTTATCTTGTATTCGAAAGTTGTTGGAGAAAATGATCCTTTTCCGTCTGGACAAATGGGTTGAGACGAACAACCTGCTTTCAGATACTCAATATGGTTTCCGTAGGGGTAAGGGAACGAACGACTGTCTCGCGTTGCTGTCCACAGATATTCAGTTAGCTTTTGCTAAAAAGAGCAAATGGCTTCTGTATTCTTGGACATAAAGGGGCTTTGATTCAGTATCTGTTGAAGTTCTTTCAGATAAACTCCACGCTTGTGGCTTTTCACCATTAATGAACAATTTTTTGTACAATTTGCTGTCAGAGAAACATATGAGCTTCTCTCATGGAACCTCTACAGCTTCACGATTTAGCTACATGGGTCTCCCCCAGGGATCATGTTTGAGCCCCCTTTTGTATAATTTTTATGTCAAAGACATTGACGGTTGTCTAAGTGACAATTGTACGTTGAGACAACTTGCAGATGACGGCGTAGTGTCTGTCACTGGACCCAATGGGGTCGATCTGCAAGGACCCTTACAGGATACCTTAGACAATTTGTCTACTTGGGCTCTAGAGCTAGGTATCGAATTCTCTACGGAGAAAACTGAGTTGGTAGTTTTTTCTAGGAAGCATAACCCAGCACAACCGAAGCTTCAAATTTGGGGTAAGCCGATAACTCATTCTATGTCATTTAAATATCTTGGGGTCTGGTTCGATTCAAAGTGCACCTGGAGATCCCATATTGAGTATGTGAAGCGAAAATGCCAGCCAAGGATCAACTTTCTCTGCACAATTACCGGGACCTGGTGGGGAGCACATCCGCAAGATCTTCTAACGTTGTACCGGACAACGATTTTGTCGGTTATGGAATACGGTAGTTTTGTTTTCAGTCAGCGGCTCGGTCGCACTTCATTAAACTGGAACGTATTCAGTATCGGTGTCTTCGTATCGCGTTAGGTTGCATGCACTCGACTCACACCATGAGTCTTGAAGTGCTGGCTGGCATGTTGCCACTCTCGGATCGGTTTTCAGAATTATCTCTCCGGCTCCTCACCAGGTGTGAAGTTATGAACCCTCAGGTAATCGAACATTTTGAGAAGCTCCTTGAGTTGAATCCTCAAACCCGCTTCATGACCTTGTACCATTTGTACATAACACAGGATGTCCGCCCTTCGCCGAACATTTCCAATCGTGTTTGCTTCTCCGATTTCGACAATTCGGTTCATTTTGATTTATCCATGAAGCAGGAGCTTCGTGGAATCCCAGAGCATCATCGTTCTATGATTGCTCCTGTGATATTTGCTGCAAAGTTTGGCCAAGTTGATTCCACTAAATCGTTCTTCACTGACGGATCATTGATAGAGGAGTCAGCAGGCTTTGGAATATTTAATGAAATTTATAGCGCCAATCGTAAACTTCATGCTCCTTGTTCCGTATATGTCGCTGAATTAGCGGCAATACACTTTACGCTAGAAATTGCTGCCTCGTTAACACCGTATCAGTACTACATTTTCACGGATAGTCTCAGTTCTATAGAGGCTATTCGCTCCTTGAGGCCGGTAAAGCACTCCTCGTATTTTCTCATGAAAATACAGGAGCTTCTAAGTGCTTTATCTTCGCGTTATTTTATCATCACCTTTGTATGGGTCCCTTCTCATTGTTCAATTCCGGGCAATGAGAAAGCGGACTCGCTTGCAAAGGTGGGCGCTATGGAAGGCGATATTTATGATCGACAAATCGCCTTCAACGAATTTTTTACAATTTTTCGTCAACAGTCACTCGTCAGCTGGCAGCATAAATGGAGTAAAGGAGATTTGGGGCGATGGCAACATTCTATCATCCCAAAGGTGTCGAAGAAATCTTGGTTTAGCGGGATGGATGTGGGTCGAGACTTCATTCGTGTCATGTCTCGCCTCATGTCCAATCATTATTCTTTGAACGCTCATTTATACCGGGTTGGGCTGAGCGACAGCAATCTCTGTGAGTGTGGACAAGGCTATCCGGACGCAGATCACGTTGTTTGGTCTTGTGCTGAGCATCGTGGTTTCAGATCGAGGCTTTATGATTCCCTTCGGGCTCGAGGTAGACAACCCAATGTGCCAATTCGAGATATTTTGGCTGTACGTGATTTGGAGTACATGAAACTCATTTATGTGTTTTTGACTAACATTAGCCTTAGATTGTAGTTAGTTTAACCTGTATGTTTACTTTAAGTTTTTTTTTTATATGTGTATGTGTGTGTTTTTTTTTCTTTTTCAAAAATTGTTCAAGTCAAAAGAAAACCGTAAATTGTATAGTTAGAAGTGATTAGATAATTTAGAATTTAAATTTAATATGTTATGTAAACCATACTTTAAATTCCCACCCTCTTCCCATCCGTAATTTGTAATTCCTATTAACCTCGAGACGGCCGCGAGTAATCGGCTCCTCCCTCCTAATTTAAGTTTTAAGATAAATGATGTATAAAAGTATGAAAATTTGGCTCTGTAAAGTTAATTCGATTGAGCCTGTACAAATAAATGATTATTAAAAAAAAAAATAAAACGTAGCTCATTGTGCTCGATTTTCCCGGGCAACGGGACAAGCCTTTGTTTCGCAGATTGTTGCTCACCTAGCAACGTGAAATTTGTTTATACAATAATTTGCTTTGTTGAATGTCCCGGAGAGATTGTCGGTGGGAGCTGCGAGAACGTGAGTGATTTTTTTCCGATAGGAGAAGTGTGAAAAACTTTTTCTGGTTGAAATTACCCACACTTCTGCTAACCATGTGTTGCAACCATCGATGGTGGGTGACGAGAAAGACGGTGACGATGATAATAACGACAGTCGCTGCAGCAAGCACAAGCCGCTCAACCACATGATGCACATGCACCGTAGGTAAACTGGTGAGTGGTGAACGAGAACAAAGAGATCTCCGACGGTACACTGTTGTTGGTCTGTTAAACGCTGCCTGGTGTTGGTTGGGGGAGGTTCGTTGTGTGACGAGATTATTCTGTCCCGTCCGGATTCTTTGAAGTCATAATATCCTACGAGGAACACAATCTATGTCAGGAGGAACAATCAGCAGCAGCAGATTGTTAGCGGCGAGGAAAGCTGTGCGCATACATTGTTAGTGTATTTACAGATTCCGAGAACAAAAGAGAGATTTCGATTAGTGTTGCGGAGAAAACAAACCGTGTTGGGAGTAAGCATGGTTGAAGTGTGTTTGGGAAGTGATTACGGCAGCTGTTCTAAACTTTTTTTTCGATTACCTTCATTTAGACACTAGGGTGAAATTCGAACGGTTTGTGATATATCTCTTCTTCGAATATTGAAAAAAACTACACTTCTTGAGAAAACTGATTTCAATTAGAGTAAGTTAACAAAATTTGTGTTGTAAAACAATGTTCAATAATGATGAAGAAGGAGTTGTTCGCTCATCACCACGAGGCACCAAGAGTGGACAGTTATGTTTGCTGGAATAAACGATATGATGAGAAAGTGTTGAGAGTTCCGTCAGTGTACGGTATGTTGGAAATAGAATAGAAGTATTGAAAATTGAGCGAAAGGGCATGGGTAAAGTAGTACTCGAACTAAGGGCGTTACCTGTGCCTAACATTCCACCTCAACAGGCAAAAGTAACGTGTTGGATTGCACTTATGTACTCATTTGATAGTTTCTAGCGGTAGTTTGCACACACTTTGTTTTGATGTTTACATGGGAGAGGAATCCTTTCCATTTTGGGTTTGTTGTGATACACAACGTCTGATATAACTCAAGCGATCCAACACGTTACTTTCGCCTGTTGAGGTGTAGGATGAGTCCGTGATTTGACCTACCCCGCAGTGAGATGTTAGGTAAAGGTAACGCCCTTGGTTTAAATACTACTTTACCCATGCCCTTTCGCTCAATTTTCAATACTTCTTTTCTATTTTCAACCTACCGTACACTGACGAAACTTTCAACACTTTCTCTTCATATCTTTCATTCTAGCAAAAACATTACTGTCCACTCTTGGTGCCGCATGGTGATAAGCGAACATCTCCTTCTACATCATAATCGTAACTCCACGCACGGAGAATACAAAATATAACAATAAGAGTTTGAATGTTCGATAACTTTTCTCGCATTTCCGAGAACCGTTTTCTATAGGGCAAATTTGTTGCGCTAATTGTCGTTGGCAGAACTTTGCTCACTATTTCAATTCTCTAGTATGAATGTGATGTTTATTTATTCCACACTTTCCTGTACGATAAAAAGCATTTCCTAAGAAGACTGAGAACTGAAAACAATTTTTTGTTTTTGCATAACACACAATACAATATTAAAATAAAGATTATACTCGAAAGAAACGCAACACTTTTATTTGTGTTTAACTTTTTATTGCATGGGTAAAAGTTGATTAAATTTTGGGTTATGTAATAGAGAGTGATGTTAACACGTGCAAAACTTCTTCATAATCTGTCAAGTGATTGTTGAGATGCCTTTTAAAGCTTGGCCACGTTAAATTTCAGACACCTCTTTTCAGTGTAGATTTTGTATTATTTCACGGATCACTAAAACATTTCTTTCATATGACAGCTAAAACTCTTAACTTTATTTCGTGGTACAAGATTCTTGTATCATTCAGTAAAATTTACCGAATTTATCGGTACGCGATCTTGCCAAGAAACTAAAACTACCGAAAAGTATCGTGTTTTGTGTTGGCAAATCATTTGACCAGCGCTTGAAAGTGGATCGGAAGGTTGGAAGTGGAACATATCGAAAAGTATTCTCCCGACAAATCGACAAGAAGGTGGTAGCCATTGTTGAGAAAAATCCCAATATTTCTGTGCGAAATGTGGCTAGCAAAGTTGAGAAGTCAAAATCATTCGTACAAAAAGAGAAGCAAAGACAAGGACTGAAGGCGTATAAAGTGAAAACGGTGCCCTACCGTGATGACAAGCAAAATTGCGCTGCAAAAAGTCATGCTAAGGAGCTTTACACCAATTTTTCGCAAACATTTTCTTGTATCATGATGGACGGCGAAACATACGTACTCGAAGACTTTAAACAGCTTTCGGGTCCGAGTTTTTATACCGCTCATGGTCGGGCAAAATACAGGCGAATCAGTTATCAGGCGAATATCAGGCGAATCAGGCAAAATACAGTTGGGAATCGACCATTCCGTGTTATAAAATTATTCAAAGAGACCCAAACGACCCAGCGGCGAGCTGGCAGTGGAAGAGAAGCGACCCATCGGAATGACCGAGATGACCGACCCCATGAACGCAAGGAAGCAGGGGGATTACTTCAAGCACAATCTGAACCATTCGATTTGGGATGTGGCCAGCAGACAATGAAACGGGCCTGACTTTATGTCATCATGGGGAGGAAGGTGCCCTTCTCGAACCAATAAACAGAGTACGGTGGCCAAATGCAAGGGTTTTTGGGGCCGGGAATGGATCTTATGATAGTTGGAGATTCTTACCCCCTCTGTAAAGGGGGGCTCCCATACCTATTAGTTGAGAGGGTTTTTGGGTGCAAGAACTGTTTGTACGGTGCTTCGAAACCCCTTCTATCTCTGGAAGAGGGGGCTCTTATACAGGTGAAACACATATTCAAATCAAACATGAGAACTTTCCCTACTGTTATGAAAATGTGTATGCAGGAGTTTTCGAGGCCGGAGAGGGTTCTTATGGGGTGAAGGGGGGGGAGGTCTCTTCTACAAATGAAACATAAATTTCTGCAAAACTTCAGAACTAATCAAGCAAATTGAACCAAATTTGGCATGTAGGGGTTTTTGAAGGTGAAATTTTCGTAATTGTTGGTTTGAGACCCCTTCTTTATCTGGAAGGAATGGCTTTCATAAAAATTGGACATAGAATTCAGTATGAACTACAAATTAATTAAGTTTACCATGTTGATAGAAGCTTCATTTACCGCATTTCATTTAGCTAACAGCTTACAATGGTAGTAAAATGAGCCGTTCTTTTTTATTGTTTTTGAGAATCTATTTTTTTCGCTCACTCTACAAATATAAACAATCTTCGTGACAGTTATTGAAGTGTTACTAAGATACTAATATTACGTGCACTTCAACAAGTAGGGAAGAACTTCAACACAGCTGTATTGCAACTTTTGTGCTTTTGAAATTTTATGAAGTTCTAATCAAGTTCGCAACTATCAACTTATGAATTAAATACACTTTTCTTGAACTTTCAAGTGGCGTTAGATGTCAATGACGTTAAACTAAATTTCAACTCATCTCACATAAAATTTGAGATTTTGGTTGCTTGGGGAAAATATTTCTACCTCTTCCCTTTCTGAAAAAGGGGGCTCTCATACGAATGAAATACAAATTTCTGCAAAACTCAAGAACTAATAAAGCAAACGGAACCAAAGTTGGCAAGTGGAGGTTGTTGGAGGCAGTAAATGTTTCATTGATAGTTTGAGATCCCTCCCCTCTTTGGAAAGAGGAGCTCTCATTCATTCATGAAACATAAATTTCTGCATAACTCAAGAACTAACTAGCAAATGAAACCAAATTTGTTGGAGCATGTTGGGGTTTTTGGATGTAGCATTTTTTGGCTATGGTGTAGTTCGAGACCCTTCCTTCCATTTGGAAAGAAAGGTTGGGCTCTCATACAAATTAAACACGAATTTCAACTAATCATGAGAATTATCCAGGCAACTAAAAACAAAATGTGTATTTCTCGGGTAAGAAGCTGTTTTGATAGGAGTTTAAACGCTTTTTTAGTCAAGAAAGAGGGATGTTTGAGCTATACAATGCAACAGTATGCACAAGGAGTTAATCTAAGGTTATGCAAGAGAAAATTACGTTCACTGGATACGACGTAATTTGAAGATAAAAAATGTTGTTTATGATATACTTCTACACAGAAAGAATAACTTTGGTTAAACCTATCGATTCGAGGGTTAAATTAAAAACACACACCTACTGTTGCACCAGCGGTACGGGAAGTGGCCGGAATGGTTGTTATCTCGGTCCTGCTTTTCGAAGAACACTTACTGCACTATGCATTAGGAAAACTGCCGAACAACTTCACAACCCAAATAGTTATTTATGGCAATAGTCACATTCCCAAGTAACAATCTTTGTTTTTATGAGGGTTCTGAAGACCATGATTTAGCCTTTTAGTGTGCTTTAAAACCACCATAAAACTTGAATTATTACTTGGGATTAACCGAACTGCACAATTTTGTGGATCAAGAACTAGTGACTTTATTTTAAAATGGATTTGATTTCAAGTCTAACAGCTGATGTTTCATATTTGTTTGTGTGCCAACAGTGCTCAAAAACTATATCTGATTTCTCTCTTTTACTCCTGTAAGAGTTGGATTCTGCAACTAACGCTTTATTGCTGTTACACTACACCTACGTTTTGTTGCAGAAAATAAGTTTGCTTAGTTCTACTATGATAATACACATGATAAACATTGCAGTAGAAAATGCTATGACCTGTCAAGATGGTAATATTCATGAAAATGCAGCAGTTCATATAAAAGTTGTGATACATTACCATACTAGTTTTGAAGCTACATATAAATCAGCGGAGACATTAATCTATGTTAGGGGCATTACATTAGTCTTGGTTGAACTAATGCTAATTAACTATCTTAACTCCAGCACAATTTGGAAAGCCTAGAACATCTAATATGGAGTGAAATATATTATAATACTTTCATGAAGCATCTTTGAGTTTGCTTGGGTATGCTACTTTGCGAAGGACAGTAACTCAATCATGGTTGATATAGTAGATCATTTGACCTGAACTCCAAGACAATTTGGAGAGACTTGAACGGCTGATATAAATGGAGATGGATGACAAATAAAAATTTCACTTTTCTTGATCATTACTGGACATGTTTCATGTATGTAGGCCCTATGCTCAGATGTCATAGCGAAATAGTCCATGTTCGGCATTCCAGAAGAGTTTGGACGACCTAGAAAATCACAAAAAAAAATGTATATACCCATTAGTATACTTTTTGGGTACCATTTGTGTTAAAAACTAACTAAAAGCCGTAAAACCGTGTGTAAAAAAAGTGAAAAATTAAAATAATTTCAATTTTATTATGAAAAATACCCTCAGGGGTTGGAGGGAAATCGATTATTAAAAAATTGGACTGCCATTCTCCATGATTTTCAAGAAAGTTTCAACTGTAAACGTTAAGGCATCATTGAAATATAGTGTTTTCATAATAAAAAAATCGTCCTGCACCTTTAATGGTTAAGTGCATGTTGCCAAGTGGCTCTCTTGAATTTCACAAACTCAAAAAAAATTTAAGACATTCATTACCATTGACATTTAATACTTCATTGAGCCGGTTGTTCCTTAGGATTTGAAATTCCACAATACTTTGAAGAGCCTAGAATTTCCTATTGAATCGTTTCAATTATATGCATCCACAAGCCTTCAATTGTGTGAGCATCCCGAACTCATATAAACTATAAAAATATTGCTCAAGACTAAATAAAGCCTGTAAATCTTTAAAACCTGGTAAATGAACACTTTGGAGAGAATGAAATATCTTATTGAAACGATTCGATGATGGACATATTTTCAAAAGGTTGTCTTGAACCTGATGTACTCATAAACACTTTTAGTATATTATTTATGACTTCATTTAGCTTGCAGATCGACATGATTTGAGCTCTAGAGTACTTTGGAGATCTACAAGTATCCTGTTGATATCGTTTCATGATATGTATGCTGTCAAAAGCCAGTCTTGAACTTCTTGAACATTAACATATTTTCAGGGCATTTCAGATGCTTTATTGAGCCTTCAGAAGTCCATGATCTTAGCTCCAGGCCAACCATTGAGCACATTGAATATCTTATCGAAACCATTTCTAGACGCACGGGCCATCAGGGCACTGGTGATATATTGTATACGCCGGGAACAAACGTGTCAAAGCACAATTGACCCATTAAGATCTTAACATCACGGCATTTTGGAGAACCTAAAAGACATCAGGATTTCAACCCTTGAATCGAAGTACCACAATAGCGAAACATTTTAACGAAAATCATTCCGAAAACAACCATAAAAGCACTACAGGGTGCGGCAGAAAATAATGCGAAAATGTTAAACCTTGAGTATTGGGTTAATTTGTGTAGCTAGTGACTAATTTCTGGCGAAAGTGTATTTGTTTATGTCTACTTTCAAGTGCTGCATCCAAAAATTCTATTTGTTTTATTGCAAATTCGTCAAAATGTTCGTGAAAGAAGTGATCACCAGTTTGTTACTCGCCCAGAAGAAACCGAAAGAGATTGTCAAGGTGGTAGGGTGCCATATGGCAACAGTTAACCAGTTTAAAAAGTAACTGCATGATGGTCCTAACCAGCGGAAGCCGGGAAGCGAACGTCCGCGCTTTACACGCACGCCGAACGTGATCAAATCGGTTCGTGCAAAAATTGCTCGCAACCCGGTGTGTTCCATAAGAAAACTTTCAAAGTAAGCCAAAATTTCGGAGAAATCCATGCGGATAATCATCAAATGTCGGAGGACTACGTTCGAAAGGCATGCTCTGGCTTCCGGCGTCGGCTAGAGGATATTTTAAATAAAAATGGAGGACACATTGAATAAATTTATTTAAAAGGACTTAATAAAGATAGCTGCACTCGAAAATGTTGATATTATTGCTTGAATAAGTCGAAAATGGGATTTGAAAGAAAAAGAACAAATTTTCGCATTATTTTCTGCCGCACCCTGTAGTTATATTCAACTTTCATTTATTTAGTTCCAAGCATCGCAACGACGCTCGTACCGGGTTCAGCTATTCTATCTGTCTGTCTGTCTATCTGTCTGTCTGAACCTAATAGACTCGAAAACTACTGAACCGATCGGCGTGAAATTTTGTATGCAAGGGTTTTTGGGGCCGAGGAAGGTTCTTATGATAGTTAAAGACTCATCCCTTCTTTGAAAAGAGGCGCTCCCATACACATGAAACACTAATTTCTACATAACTCGAGCACTAACCAAGCAAAAGAAACCAAATTTAGCATGCGTGAGTTTTTGAAGGCAAGAAAGGTAGCCTGAGAACCCTCCCCGTCCTAGAAGGGGGGGCTCCCATGCAAATAAAACACAATACTCTGCATAACTCGGGAACTAATCAAGCAAACGTAACGAAATTTAGCATGTGGTGGTTTTTGCAAACAAAAAATGGTTCTTTGTTGATTTGAGACCCCTCCTTTCTGAAAGGTGGGAATCCCAAACCAATGAAACGCAAATCCTTGCATATCTCGAGAACTAATCAGGGAAATGGAACAAAATTTGGCATGTGGAAGTTTTTGAAGGAGAAAAATGTTTCTATGGTGATTTGAGACTCTGTCGCCATATGAGAAGGAGGGGTGGCAGGGGGGTGGATACTTAAACAAATGGAACACAAATTTCTACATAACTCGAGAACTAATAAAGTAAATGGAATCAAATTTGGCATGTGAAGGTTTATGAAGAAGATAAATGTTTCTAAGGTGGTTTGGACTCCTTCGCCTTCTGGAAGGGAGGAGGAGGGGGTTCCATACAAATGAAACACAAATGTCTGCGTTACTCGGGAGCTAATCAAGCAAATGGAACCAAATTTGGAATGTGGAGGTTTTTGAAGGCAAGAAATGTGTCTATTGTAGTTCAAGACTCTTTCCCTGTTGAAGTGGGGGGTTGGGGCTATCATACAAATGAAACACAAATGTATGCAACTTGAGAACTATTCAAGCAAATGTTACCACATTTGGCATGTGGTTTTTATATATATATTAAAATCTGTCTGTCTTACCCATCAGCGTGAAAATGTGTATGCAGGGGTTCTTTTGCTGGAGAAGGTTCTTTTGGTTGTTTGAGATCTCTTCCCTCTTCTGGAAGGGGAGAGAGCTCTCATACAAATGAAACGCAAATTTCAGCATAACTTGAGAGCAAATCAAGCAAATGGAACCAAAATTCACGTGCGGAGTTTTTGCAAGAATGCAAGAAATTTTTCCAAACACCAATTTCAACCAAACATGAGAATTATCGAGATAACCAAAACACAAACTGTAAATTTTTCGGATAAGAAGAATATTCTGATAGAAGCTTGAACCCCTTCTTAGTCAAAAAAAAAATCTTTCCAAAAAACGACCATTGTTCATTCATTTTGTTGCAAGCGTAGCAACGCTCGCACCGGTGTCAGCTAGTTACAGATAAAATCACTGTAAATCTTTAAGGTATTTAGACCCTCTTTTCTGGCAAAACATATTTTTCTCCGTCGAGATGCTTAAGATGCCATTCTTAGTATTTCAAGCTTATTGTTTTCCCAATTCGGTTATTGCTTGCTCTCAACTTAGTGTTCTAAATGCACTTACCATTGCCAGGTACCATTTTTGCTTTTGCATGATAGTGTGGCAAGTACAATCATACCCTAGTGGGAGTCGAGAAATTTTTCTCAACAAAAAAATCCTAGACCAGACCGGGAATCGAACCTAGGCATCTCCAGCATGGTATTGCTTTATAGGTGCGCCTATACTGACAGAGCTAAGGGAGGACCCTTTACATACATTCGGCCTCTAGTATCCTTTTTATCCTTCCGAAGACGTGGCCGGTGCCTTTATTGGCCATACAGACTCAATTTATCTCGGAACTTTTGCTGATATCCATGTTTACTGTTTGGTAAAACTTCAATATGTTAGCCGAATCTTGGCTGAATCTCAGTAAACGGAATATTGAAATGGTTGGCTGTTGAACTCTCGGCGAAAAAACACTAAGTATGTGTATGGTAAAAAACCTTCAAAACGAATACAAAGAGAATAACCCAGTTAAAGTAACAAATACGCAGTTCCAATGCATCTCTACGGCAGCCTATCAAGCAATTTAGTCACCTTAAATGCAACAAAAATGCCGCTTTTGGCCCAATATACGGCTGCTTTACTGCAATGCTATCATAATGCTTCATTAATGCTTTTTTGCATTCGAAATGTTTATTACAGGCTACCAGCATTTAAAAAGCATTTGGAATACAACTTTACAACAGATCACATTGAAGATGGTGATATAATGCTAATATAAAGCTTGAAGCATCTGAAATACAGATTTAGGGTTGATTTACTGCATATGCTAATGCTAGTTAGTTACCTGATTAGCTTCCCCATTCCCTTGAATCGGTGTGCAACTTTGATACACAGAGGAAATTGAATGTTCTGCGTTATCTAATGTACGTGAAGGAAATGTTAGATTTGGCAAAAAATAATGGAATATTTCATGTAAATTTAAGCCAGAATGTAGTCTGTTGTATGAAAGTTTACAAACATTGTTGTATGGTGTATTAAATATTGCAAACAATTCGACAAAGATTTTTCATTAGGACCTAACGGACAAACGTAAACAAAGACTTCTTCCGTAAATTTCCTATGGCACAAAGGCTACCCATGTAAGCTTCCAATTCTATCAAATATGTGAGCTCTTCCTCTTTGGACGGACCGTGGTGGATTGATTAGGCAAGTTTTCAATGACGAGAAATTCGCGGAAGAATCCATCGTTTGCGTTTGTCAGTTGGGCCTTAGTTAAAAATCTTTGACGAATTTCATTGTTCATGCCTCCTTTGGATATTCGCGGTCATTGCGATCTAAATCTTCTCCAAGCTATGCTTCTGTTTAGGGTTGTTTTACCGGTAATACCGCCTGATTTGCCGGTACCGAAATACCGGTACTGGCATGTGAAAATACCGGTAATTTCGGTACTGATCATCAATAAAATTGCATTCATATTATAATTTTCAAATTTCTGTATACAGTTTATGTCTTTTTTTAGGGGAGGTACCTATGTCTGTTTTTTTTTTGCTCCAAATGCGCACAAATACCAAAATCACAAGTTAATCTCTGTGCCTTCTTCAGAATTCTTAAATTTTCATTCGAACATTCACCCATTGGAATGGTGTGAGTACACCAGTAGATTCTGGGCACCGTGTTGTATACTCAAGATGCTTACTCTAAGGTGATCTCAAACGACAATTTCAGCTATGTTGGATGCAGAGCCAATTTTCGACTTTTGAGGTGAGGAAGGCTATTTCACAAACTATGATTAAAATTAATTTTCTGCGCTGACCAGGTTGCTGCTCCCGAGCGCCAATGATGTAAATAAACGACTTTGCACCAGTTCTGATAGCCTTCAGCTGTTAGTTAGATCATCTTATATGAAGTACTCATCTTGGTTAAATTAACACTAGTACAATAGGCGAATGAGTGAATGAAATATCGAAGAGCTCTCGTCCTGGGGGTGAACATGACTCTCAAATGCGATCAAATTATGCCTACCCTACATGCAACTTCGGAACCAATCGTTATCGCCAAAAGGAGTTAAATATTTAACAATTCAAATTATTTTCCTACTCAATTTTTGGAATAAAATGCAATATAATAATGTTTTTTGAATATCATAATCATTAATATAGTATTATCTGTAAAAGTAATCCTGTCAAACTCTGTTTTATCAAAATTTTATGAAATGCATTTTTTCTGTTATGTGGATTACGCCGCAATGAAAGTATTTATTTACATTTTTGGACAAATAGAACCAACTGCAGATGTCGCCTTCATCACATGGGTAGGGTGAACTAGCAGCACGTCCCAATGAGAGTTTAAGAAAGGTGGGGAGCAAAACCCAATACATTGGTATTAGTAAATGTTTGAGAAGCAAACATTCATAGTAACACTACGATACTGTATGCGCGCCATACAGCAACTTAGAAGAAATAATATAAATAAACACAATTAGTGACGTCACTAATCTACGTTTACTGTTTGGCGTGCAGGAAACGGAAAAAAATATAGTAACTTGTTCAATACACTACAAACTACATTTCTTCACCTTTATTAAATTCTCATTGAGCACCCCTACCAATGAGAAAGTAAAAAAAAGGTGAGGAAATGTAGATTGTATGTATTGTTCCGAGGTACCATGTTTTTTCCGCTTCTTGGGCGCCAAACAGCAAACGTAGAAAGCTGGCGTCACTATTATATTATTTACAACAATTCTCTGAAACTTTTTCAAACAGACGTATGTCATTTTGTAAACAAAGAGGGGAAGTAAGAATCAAAAGTAATATTCTCGGAATTCTCAGCATCCTCACATAAAGAAGCATCACAATCATGTAAAGCAATGTTATTCCTTGTGTTGGTGGCCCTAGTTTGCATGAAAGTGCTAAGGGTTTCGAGAAATTTACGTTTGAATCTTACTTCCCCTCTTTGTTTACAAAATGACATACGTCTGTTTGAAAAAGTTTCCGAGAATTAGTGACGTCAGCCTCATACGTTTACTATTTGGCGCGCATGAAACATCGTAGTCACCATGCATGTTTACTTTTCAAGCATTTACTAATACCAATGCAATGGAGTTTGCTCCACTCCTTACTTAAATTCTCATCCCTACCCTGCTCTCGTCGCCTTCTGAATGAACTGTCAGTTTGTGTTCACAATTGCTAATTACAGTTCGATTCATTTCGTTGAAGTTATTGATTAAATGATGGAGTTTGACGATCGCATTAAGGAAGGAGTTTCTGAGACGTCCGTGTGGTATTATTTTCTTCGAGGAAAACAGAATCGTGGAACGGCAAAGTGTACAATGTGCGCTAAGGTGATAAAGTGCGAAGGCTCCAGCCCAACGGGTATGAAGAAACATCTCAAGAGTTTGCACGACATCAATCTGGAAAAACGTACTGCTCCTCTCGATGTGTCCAACGATCAACCTTCAACATCGTCGTCCAACGTGAAAAGAAGTACAATCGTTCAGTATTTTTCAAGAACATCTCCTCGCGACGGTGTACTTGCACGTTTGGCTGCAAAGGATAATATTTCGTTCAATACCATATGCAATTCCAAGGACATCCGCCTAGGTTTACTTGCACGAGGATTCAGTAACATCCCAAAGACGCATAACGGAATCAAGCTTAAAGTGGAAGCCTATTACAAGTTCGTGGTCGGGGAGTTCCAGAAGCAGTTCTGTGAATTAAAAGCCAGCACCAAAAAGTTAGCCTTAATTTTGATGAGTGGACTTCAATAAGGAACCGTCGTTATATGAACGTTAATGTTCACGAATGCAAGCAGATTTGGAATTTGGGGCTCATCCGGATTCATGGATCAATGAATGCCGAGCAATGCATTAAGCTGTTGGAGCAAAAGTTGTTGGACTTTGGATTGTCGCTATCCCACGATATAATGGCTATGACGACAGGTGGAGCACAAATGATGAAAAAGGTAGGGAGGCTGACACCTGTAGATTACCATATTTGCCTTGCGCATGGCATTCATCTTGCCGTAACAAGCGTGCATTATCAGAAGCCGTCGCAAGATACAGAATATCCTGTGAACTCTGAAGGTTTATAAATTTTACAAATTAATACTCTAACAACAATATTCTTAATATTTAACTTTGTTTTTAGGTTCGATTCAGATGTTTCTTCCGACGATGAAAGCACGGAATCGTTTTTGCTTGACCGTCAATTTGGAATTGATGTTCCAATGCAGCCACAATACTTGTCAACCGTTAAGAAAGTTCGTGACATTGTCAAGATTTTCAAAAAGTTACCGGTCAAAAACGACGACGTTCTGCAGAAATATGTTCGGGAAGATAATGGCAAAGAACTGAGTTTGATTGCAGATTGTAAGACCAGGTGGAGCAGCTTGTTCACCATGCTTAAAAGGTTCTACGAACTCAGGACAGCGATACAGAAAGCGATGATCGACCTCAAAGGACAAGTGAATGTGCATTTTACCGACGATGAAATGGAATTAATTAGAGAAATAATCGAAGCTTTAGAACCTGCGAATGCAGCTGTAGAGCATTTGTGTAGACAGCCATGTACTTTATACGAAGCAGACGTAGCGCTTCACTTTATGCTCGAACAGCTTACATCCCAGAACACAAACATTGCCAACGAACTATTCGAAGCACTTAAAGAACGGGTCAAAGAAAGGCGGTTTGAATACGCTGATCTTTTCGCATTTTTGTTCAATCCAGCAATCAAAACGTCAACGAATAACAACTTTGGAATATTTTTCAAAACATCGCGGAATATCTTAATCAAGCAGGCTGACGACATACTCTAACGGCTAAATACAACGAACGAGGCTGAGGACGCGATCAATGAGTCATCACCAAACGTGGGTGAAGAAGACGATGATGTTTGCCATAATCTTACCATAAAGGAAAAATTCAAAAAAAGGCTCCAGCAATTCAAGGCAGCTGCTGCAGTCCCTGTCAATGCAATGATGCCTGGATTCCAGAAAACGATGCGGAATGAGTTCACATACTTCGAAACTGAAGGAATAAAAGGGAAGTATTTGACTATGCTTTTCGAAGCACTGAGTACGGTTCGCCCTACTTCGGTTGATTCTGAAAGAGCATTTTCTGTGTCCGGAAATTTTGCCACTAAATTCGGTCTCGCATGGGAGACAAAACATTAAATAGGGTATGTGTCCCTTGACTCAGCCTATTATGCAACCAGCGATCACGTTTTTCATTATAACTCATAAAGTTTTTAAGCTGTATGCGAGATTCAACTAGTTACCCACTTGAAAAGATATATTTGATAAGACATTTGGTAGCATGTATCACTTAAAGTTACACAACTATTTTTATAATGCCATAAACTTTCGAGGGATGTGGATTTAATGTCGGTCTATAAGCACCAAATTGGGTCTATTCGTGGATGCAATTTCGTCCCATTCGATGGATTTATTACTAAGTGCAGTCTTTGTACGGGTTTTTTTTTTTATCTAATTTTATGAATTAAAGCATTGCTAGCTGTACTGGATTTACTTAATACAACATTTCACAAAACAAACTAAAGTAAAACTGCTTTGAAACACTTAAATGATGTTCATATATGATTTATCAGCCATTCAATGATGAAAACATTATAATTCACTATGCAATGATTTTGTCTCTTCGATTTGTGTTAAGATGAGCCACTTGAATATAAACAACCGCAAGCTCATGCATTTCCACTTGAAATTTTACCAATAACAACCTTTTTACTACGTTATTGATACAACAGGCTTTAGATGGGAACATACAAAAAAATATGTACCCAACATTGGGTCTACGATTTTCTTGTAAAATCATTGTTATTTTAGCTATGTCAATAGTTAGTTTGTAACGATTAACTATATTCTACACATCCAGACTGCATTACTTGCTTTATCGATTCAATTAAGCCAAATTTAGATCACTTGAAATCGTGTAGATCATCTGTTCAGCATAACCAGTGAAATCATGATGCCCCAAAAGTTCAAGAAACCGAAAATTACGCGAAAGTTAACAACTATAAGATGATTAATATTGTCTCAATTGCTTCGGATTACATCTATCATGCTAATAGCAACATGATTTTGTTGAATATCGCTAAATTAATGACACATTTGGTATATAGGCCGAATGAAGGAGCTAGGCTAACATTACATCCCCTTACCCTATTCTTTGTATTTTTAAATCATACTTTTGTAATCAGAACAAAGACTAAGAAGATTTTTAAACTTGAACGAATAAAGAGATTTCCCTTTTTTTACGATTAGTTTTTTTTCTCAAAAATTCTAGGGTACCGGTAAATTACCGGTATTAGCGGTACTGGCTGTCTCAGTACCGAATTACCGGTACTCACAAGAAGGGTCCGGTACTAACAATTTTAAGTTGTTTTATTCGCAATGCTATTCTAATATACACACACACACCCACTGCTTCCTATGCTATCTTCATCGTAAATGGCCCCTTTGAACACATATTCGCCCATGATCATTTTCCTGCGCAGCTCTCGCTAACGAGAAATGGTTGCATTTTCAATATCAAAGTAGGATTCTCCGGGCGAAAACAATTGCCAAGAACCTATGTGTCTGCCTTCCGTTGCCCAACGGAGCAGCCTCCCAAAAGCACTGTGCGTTCGCAACCAGATTCACTCGAGCTTTTAGCTACGATAACATTTTATCTCCCCGGCAAAATAATAGTGGGGGAGTGCTTGTAAACTTTACCATTTTCGATGTTGCATAAATCGGCGGAGAAAACATGAAAAAATACATCCCACCTCTACATCACAAGCGTTGGCTGTATGCTTTCACATTCTTGGGTAATTGCAGCGTAGGTACGGCAAATTCTCGCACGCGCACCCCCCACTGACTGGGGCCCCCCATGAGGGAAAACATCGCGCCACGAAAAGCACAGCCACCATTGTGTGTATCCTTGTGCCGACCGGTGCCGACGCCAGCGGAGGAGCGCGCCCTAAAAAGGTCTGAATATTTCTTTTACTTCGCCTCGGTTCCCGGCCAGCAGTTTCCACTCACACTCACTCACCGGAATGAAAAATTGTTTTCAGCCGGAAACATCAACAGAAAATTTTTATCGCTTTTGTTTGAAAACTACCCGCATATCTTCCGTTGACTAAACACCGCCACCGCCGTTGTAGCCGTCGTCGTCGTCGTCGTCGTCGTCAGCGCGGTGGTTCGCGGCGAGCCTTGGGCCCGGACCGAGCAGCGTGGGACGTGAAGAGTTTCGCAATCTACGCTGATGTTATGTTGTGCAAGTTTTCCGCTGCTGGGCGTGAACTCTGACTGTTGGCCTGGTGCGCATACCGGAATGGTTATTTATGGAAAATCTTCAAACATATTCGTCTCTAAACTGCGAACTTTGCTGGCCGGGCCGGGGTTGGCGAAGGCGTATCATGAACGGCGGTCTCTCATGTGCGAAACTGCCAACCCCGTCGGTTGATGTAATTGGTCGGAGTGCTCCTCGGGGACGATGCAATTACCAAATTACAGCGGCAGAAAATGAAATGAGCATTCAAATGTACCGTGGGGCTTTTTCCCGAAGAACTGCCACTGTGTATCGCGACCGGTACAAATGATAAGAAAATATGTTCAACGTCAAACATATGAGGCAGGGGCTGGCAGCCAGCGCCTTCTGCGATCTCGTCAGAAAAAACTGCTTCAGGAAAGGACCCGATTTGATAAAGTGCAGAAAAGAATGAACTAGAAAAGTGCACTCCTCGCTGATGCTGCTGGTGGAGCTCTACGCTTCCGGATGTTTACGTGTTTGCAATTTAAATGTGGATGCACATGCACATTCAACGACGACGATGACGTTGAGTGTACACAATACAGGTTGAGTGGAAACAAAAATTATACGGAAAAACAGCAAAATTGAGTGTGGAGAAGTTCTTCTTCTTTGGTTGATTCTTTTTTGCTCTGAACTGCGCTACGTTGTGTTGTGAGTTGTTTGTTGATCCCGAGGCGGAAATGAGCTAACAATAAACTGTTATCTAATTTTGGCTAGCTAAAAATTTTGCCAAACAAATGCTGTATCGTTTAGAAGAACGTGTTTTTCCGGGTAAATGTGGAAAAGAGGTTTCCAAGTGGGATGCTTTTGTTTTTGCAGCGACCGGAAGCACCAATATTAGGTTTCTTGAGATGAACAATGTGTTGCTGATGTTTCCCGGAGTGGATCGTGTTCAAAAAAGGTATGAATAATTAATAGGAGTGCGGCAGAATGGAGCTTTTGTCTTTGCCAAGACATTATTCACTGGTGTAGGAAGATATTGTTTGATTGTTGATGTTGTTAAGACAATGATTGTTATTTTGAACCTGTGCAGAAAATTATCAAATCATTCATTTGAATTCGACCCAACACAAACTGTTGAATCTAGCGACTCTTCAGTTCATTTGAAATATCGGTGGTTTATGCAAATATTTGCACTAGGTGTGTATTTCATTCATACGGGTGTCTATTAGGGTGTCCCAAAATTACTTTTTGTCAGAAAACCTGGGGACTTATCGTCCAAATGATGGCATCATCCTCAGTAAATGACAACGTTGTGAAATGCTGTTAAGTTTTTTGAAGAGAGTAACATTGTCTTACCAATAATTAAACATATATTTCTTGAAACTTAAACGCTTCAAACGCTCTTTTAATCAAATTGTTATTGGTTCAAAGTATAGGCAATTTTTTTTTATGGATTTGAGTTCGTAATTTGGCACAATTGTTATAATTTTGCGAAACCAAGATTATATTGCTAATTTAAAATACCCAAGCAACCATTATGCACTAAACGTGGCATTATATTAGCATTATATCTGCATATCAGTCATTATTACAAAGCGATAGCATCGGTTTATTTACATTCGTGCGCCGGATTTTTTTCCTCAATTTCTCGCGTGTAATAAGGCACAATTAATAAGTATTTGCATTGAAATAGTTTCGTTAGTGTGTTAGTTAACTGCGGAATGTGTTTGTTCCCTGTTTAGTTGCGATACAGAAGGAAGTTCAAGTGATTTAATTTTGGTGAAACTGTAAAATCGACTGCCGTACCAAATACGGCAACGAACTTGTGTACATCATCTTCGTATCTATCACAGCAGCACACCTAAGGAAAATTACGTAGGCAGCTTCGGCTATGGCCGAGGCTAGCAGGGGCCCCCAGAAGGGGGGACCTCCTGATAATCCTCCAGAAAACATGCAAGGCACACTAGTTCCAAACTGGCTCCTAAACAACGATGAACTAGGGTACCAAATTGTCCTAGTGATGCAAGTCCGTCGAGAACAAAATTCGGAAAACAGAACAAACACCGAATTAAACGCACGTCTCCCAAGCCCTTTTGTGATTGGTGTGTCGGTCGAACAAGCGGTCGGTAAAGACAAGGCAAGGAAAATTGATGCATCTATGGAGGGCAGAGGTACAAAGTACTTGCTTCGCACGGAATCGCGCTCTATTGTCGAAAAGCTGCTTAATATAACAAAGCTTGTCGACGGAACTCCGGTAGAAATCTTCGAGCATTCATCTCTAAATTCAGTGCAAGGTGTAGTCCACGAACTCGACTCAATCGACGACAACGAAGAGGAGATTTTGAAGTATTTGGAATCACAGGGAGTAACCAAGGTGCGCCGAATCTCAAAACGAGTTAACAATACTCTACGCAACACTCCACTGCTAGTATTGTCAATTAAAGGAGCCGTCCTCCCACAATATATCTACTTTGGCTTGCTAAGAGTACCGTTACGTACGTATTATCCATCCCCTTTACTGTGCTACAACTGTGGTACATACGGACACCCTAGAAAAGTTTGCAAGGATGCATCGATTTGCCTACACTGTTCTCAGGAATTAGACGTAGTGGATGGGGAAGATTGCACAGAACCCGCGTTTTGTGTGCATTGTAAGGCCAATCACCCTATTACTTCGCGCGAATGTCCCAAGTACCATGAAGAAGCCAAAATCATACAGCACAAAACTGACAACAGAACATCCTTTGGTGAAGCACGAAAAGCGTTGCGCGATAGGTGTGGGGAGACGTATGCTAGTGCCCTACAACATCGGTTGCAACAAGTCGAGACAGAAAAAACCAATATAATTAATTCACTTAGAAAGGAACTCGAAGCAGTGAAAACAGAACTGAAACACTTGAAGGAAACCTCCCAAGCGAACCAACCACTTAAGGAAAACCTCAACAAAGTTGTAAAACAAAGTAGTATATCAACACCGAAGCAGAAGGAAACATCTTTGCAAGCAACCAGCAGTCAGACAGCGCCAGCACGTACATCTATTATCAACAATGGAACTGAAGCAACCGGACACAACTCTAATGGAAGAAAATCGCGCAAAGACAAAACATCAAAGTCGCCTCCGGTAAATCTTCAAAATCACAGAAACAACATCTCACAGCTCAATATGCAGTTACGCAGCCGAAGCCGAAGTGATAAGCGAGCAAATACCTCTCCTCCGGTCAGCGATCGCCACCCAAAGGAAAAACGAAGACACCAGAATGAAAATGACGACTGCAAATAGCCCATACGACTCCACGTCCAACAACTTAGACCCTGCAACGAATCCGGACTCTGACTTTAACAATGAACAAAGATATCAAGAACTTCAGCACAACGACCAACGAACAACCACGGACTACGATCATGGAACAAGCACATACATCAGAAGACGACAGGAAATCCGACTATTGAATAGCATACTCCTGCCCACATCTTGTATAACCACAACCCATCTGAAACTTTATCGCCAAGTGCAAAGCCTACCACTTCTACCCTGACCAGAGATGTTCCGGCTTTCGCCGAAGACCCTCTGGCGGCAGTCGACGTGGCACCTACAAACTCTCGGATTACCAATCTCCTAGCTCGACTGCAAATAGAACCACAGCAACAAGAACCACCCCAACCACCAATCCCGACCGCTGCTCTAAGAAGCTCTGAAGCATATGACAACTACTACCGGATACAAGTGTTACCCTCCACCAGCAATCCCGCCCACACCCTCTACAACCACGATAGATGCAAAACTCGTTCGCCAAGTGCAAGGCCTACCACGTCGACCCTGACCAGAGATGTCCCGGTTTGTTCCGAAGAGCCTCTGGCAGCAGTCGACGTGGTGTCTACAAACACCCCGGCAAGTATTCTTACAAATTTATCATCTTGTGACCAGTCCGACTCTATTATCCCTCCCAACATCGTAGGGTTACCAGTCAATGCCAACATTGGGCCCCATCGCGAGGAAGGTACCAAGGATGAGGACCATGCCCATAGCAGTTCAACCGACAATGATCAAAGAACGAAAATGCTGTTTTTTCAGTGGAACATCCGCGGACTATGGAGTAATCATCCTGAACTATGCCACATGGTATTGCAGAATCCTCCTATAGTAATTGGTCTACAAGAAATGATGTCAAAAAATGCTAGCAACGCCCTCCGAAAGCAATATACATGGAATCTCGCTAATCGACATTATAGCCAAGGTGCTGGAGCAGCTGGGCTTGGAATCTTAAACGAAGTTCCCCATAGCCCCATCGCAATGAATACCGCAATCCCTGCCTGCGCTGCACGACTGCATAGGCCACATAACATCACCGTGGTGTCAATCTACGTACCGCCAAATAGCTCGAATGAAGAGGTCATAGGAACTTTAGAATACATTGCAAGCAATCTCGAACCTCCTTTCATCATCGGTGGCGATTTCAACGCTGCCCACGAAGCTTGGGGCAGTACCAAGTCGACAAGAAGAGGTATACTACTGCTCAGTTGGTTCGTCGATTATGATCTCGTAGTGCTAAACAATGGAGAACCTACGTTCATTAGCTCCTCTCACGGGAGTACATCTTGCATAGATCTAACAATAGTCTCCAAGAATCTCGCAAGAAAATTGTATTGGTCGATATCGAACGATACCCATGGGAGTGACCATTCCCAATCCGCGTCTTTAGTGAAGAATGCTTAAACAACATTAAATACAGGACTCAGAGGACTAATCATAGATGGCAAGCACGAACAAGATCACGAAACCATCGCCGAGCACTTTGCCAACTATTTTCAAGAAACATCAGCAACCGAGACATCCGAGAAGATACCAGACACCGAGAATGACGCGAACCTTTCAGCAACTGCAGAAAATGTTGTATTGGACAGTGACTTCAGCCTGCCAGAGCTGTTGCGAGCAATCGACGTAGCCAAAGGGTTCTCAACTGGCAGTGACAACGTTGGTTACCCTATGATTCGCCATATGCCAATCTCCGGAAAAATAGCAATGCTGCGAAGTTTTAACCGTGTCTGGGCGGAGGGCAAGTTTCCTTTTCGCTGGAGAGAAGGAATAATTGTTCCAATTCCAAAACCCGGCTCCCAACCAAGTTCGGCGGAGAACTATCGACCAATCACGCTTCTAAGTTGCATCGCAAAGATATACGAACGTATGGTTAATCATCGTCTCACCACCTTTCTTGAAATGAACAAAATTCTACATCCGGGGCAGCATGCATTTCGGGCTGGTCGAGGCACCTCGACATACTTCGCTGAGCTGAACGAAATCCTCGAGGAGGCTAAACGAACAAACACACATCTCGAATTTGCTCTACTGGACATTCGTAAGGCTTATAATCAAACTTGGCGATTACATATACTGAATCAACTCAACCACATCAACATCGGCAAACGCTTGAAGTTATGTATTAACGAATACTTAAAGGATCGGCGATTCCGGGTATGCTACGGCGGCTCTTTTTCATCCATGAAAACTCAAGACAACGGTGTTCCTCAAGGATCAGTACTAGCTGTGACATTGTTCCTTCTAGCTATGAATTCAGTCTTTGAAGCAGTACCCAAAAATGTTCGGATCCTGGTGTACGCAGATGACATTGTCCTGATTGCCGCATCGAAACAACTTTCAACAGTACGCCGACAACTCTCGACCGCAGTAAATGCAGTAAATGCATGGGCAAAGAAGGTTAAGTTTCGCCTATCAGCTTCAAAATCGTACATCCTACATGTATGCCAAAAGAAAAGACACCGAGGAATACATTCTAGATCAGCAATAGTTATTGATGGCGAACCCATCCCAGAAGTAAAAACTGCGCGTTTTCTAGGAGTATGGATTAATTGGAGAGGAAAGTTCCTGACACACGGCTCAAAGACCAAAGAGGTGTTGGGTAATCGAATAAATTTCATCAAAGCTCTGGCACCAAAGGCTAGTCGATCTTCACTATGGAAAATTTGCAATGCGGTGTGTATATCGAAACTTATGTACGGTGTCGAACTGTTTGGAACAAAACTTAATACCCCCCTACAGCCAATATTCAATAAACTGCTAAGATTATCTTCGGGAGCCTTCAGATCCTCCCCCACCTACAGCCTTGCAGTAGAAGCTGGGGAGCTTCCGCTAGACTTACGCATCGCCGAAATACTTGTTCGTAAATACTGTCGACTAGCAGAAAAATCTATTCATGAATATCCTTACCTCCGTGAAGCTGCTAACGCGGCGCTCCTAGAGGCTATCGGAGCTACTATTCCTAATATCTCCAAGCTCCAACGTGTTGGTCAACGCCCATGGAACTCTCCCCGAATCAAAATAGATTGGACCATTAAGAATGCCTTTAAGAAGGGAAATAGTATAACAGCAGCAAGGATCATTACTCAAGAGCGTCTCCAAACAGAATATCGAAATCATACGAAGATCTTCACCGACGGATCAAAAACCAAAAAGGAAGTTGGCATTAGAGTTGTTGGCCCCAATCTATTAGTCGAAAGGAGTCTACAACCCCAATGCACGATCTACACTGCAGAAGCGGCTGCTCTAGGAGCTGCAGCACGATACGCTCCAAAAACACCAACAGTCATCATATCAGACTCAGCCAGTTGCATTTCTGCCATTGAAAAAGGTGAATCCAGACACCCTTTCTTGCAAGAATTACATAGTTTAGCTACCCAAAAGGATATTGTAGTATGCTGGGTACCGAGTCACTCTGGAATTACCGGAAACAAAGAAGCCGATCGAGCAGCTAATAGAGGTTGAACTGCTAGACCATTCTACCGCACTGTTCCTCATTCGATGCGATTCTACGGTCCAAAACGCTAATACGAGAAAAATTTCAAAAAACCTGGGATAACAATCGCTCAACTTTTTTACAAACTTCCAAAGCATCGACTGAGAAATGGATTGACAGACCCGATCGACGTGAACAACGCATCTTAACGTGACTTCGAATTGGCCATACTCTGATGACGAAAAAACACCTCTTTGATAAAACGTGCTCAGCTTGTGTATCCTAAGTAACAATTTGGTTTTATAAGGGTTGAAGAGCATGAATTAACTTCAAGAATGCTATAAACCATGATAAAACCTGCAATGTTCCTTGGGATGTAACGGGAGCTACAGTTGAACATGTTATTCTTAATTGTAGCAAATATGAGAACGTTAGGGAGAAAATAGGTCTAAGTAACAACATACAAATTGTGCTAGGCAACAACAAAGAGAATGAGGTTAAACTTTTAAAATTTATTAGAGAATGTAAATTAGACGAAATTTGAGCTTCTGTAATAATGAAGAACGTTCATATTATCTAACAGAGGTGAATGAACCACTCCTGGTTTAAAACCTCTCTAATTAAATAATAAAAAAAAAATATCTGCATATAAAGCAGCACTTAAATGCCTTGAAGCTCTTTATTTAGATCTGATGCTAATGTAATACTAAGAAAGGCGAAATAACGTGCTTATATAATGCAGAAGTGACAGCTCGTAAATAGCATTAGTAATGCACCTGAACATAACTGTCAGTTTTGATAGCCCGTTTTTGGCACTGCTTATGCTATAATTCTGCATATATCTGTTGTCTGTTTCCGATTCATTGTAAGAACTATTTCTTCTTTTGCTTCTTCTTATTGATAGTATAAGCTAAAGAGGAGGAAAAATGCATACAATATTGAGCTATAATCAAACCGCTTAGTGTAAATTCATATTTTTAGTATTTGATGTATTAGTATGAGTAAAGTAATATTTTGTAAATTTAAAATATTGCGAAAATTTCCTGTACTGCGTCTTAAACCAAGGTATCATCATGCATGATTGGCTCGCTGCATTTACTGCCTGTGCCTGGCTATATGCTGTTCCAGAATTGTTAGACCTTTCATCTTCGGATGCTACGAACGAGTTTGAAGGCGTAGAATTAACTGGCTGATCATCAATATAATCAGGTTTGTTAAGTTTAGAAGTATCGTAGTTTCGATACAATTTCCCTTTACGTCTATGATTTCCACTGTTTAAAGCTTTTTTCCACTTATTCTCGGCCATTCTGGTTTTTGTTGACTCCAAATTACTTTTCAATGCTTTTGTAAACAAATGCTTAGCACTATATGATCGCCTTATATTAGCACTAAATGCAGATATAAAGCATGTAGGCTGTGAACAGGATGAATACTATTATGCATTATAGCAGCCTTATATGCGCTAAATTTTGGGTGGAGCTAGAATGCATTTATGATGCTAATATGAAGCTTGCATGCATAGCAATGCAACTTTTAAGAACTTTTAAGCAACATTAATGCCGATATAGTGCTATTATTGGGCTAAAGCTTAATGCTTATGGTTACTTGTATATATTCCTAAAAATATGTACGCAACATAGTGCTATTATAAAGTCAATCCATCTATATACATAAAAATGAATTTTTGTCTGTATGTCTGAACCTAATAGACTCAAAAACTACTGAGCCGATCGGCTTGAAATTTTGAATGCAAAGATTTTTGGAGCCGGGGAAGGTTCATATGATAGTTAACGACCCCTTCCTTCACTGGAGAAGGGCGCTCTCATACACATGAAACACTAATTTCTACATAACTCGAGAACTTTCATAAGCTTCAAGCAAATGGAACCAAATTTGGAATGTGGAGGTTTTCGGAAGCAAGGAATGTTTCTATGGTTGTTCAAGACCCCTTCCCCTGTTGAGTGGGGTGGGGTGGGGGGGCTATCGTACAAATGAAACACATATTTATGCATTACTCGAGAACTAATCAAGTAAATGGAACCAAATTTGGCATGTAGAGACTTTTGAAGTCAACTATTGCTTCTATTGTGGTTTGTTACCCCTCCGCCTTGTGGAAGGGAGGATTCCCTTATAAATAAAACACTTGTTTTTTGCATAACTCGAGAGACAATGCAGCAGATGAAACCACATTATGCAGGTAGAGGTTTTTTAAGGCAAGAAATGCTTCCAAAGTAATTTTAGACCCCTCTTTTTTCTCGAGGGGGGGGGGGGGAGGGTCTCCTATACAAATTAAAAACTACATTACTTGAGAACTAATCAAGCAAATGGAACGAAATTTAGCGTGTGGTGGTTTTTTAAGGAGAGAAATGTTCTTATGGTAGTTTGAGACCCGCGGCCCTCTGGAAGAGAGGGGACCCTTACAAATGAAACACAAATTTCTGCCCAACTCGGGAACTAATTAAACAAATGGAACCAAATTTGGCATGTGAATGTTTTTGAAGGGAAGAAATGTTTTTATGTTGGTTTGAGACCCCTCTTACGTTTCTCGAGAAAGAAGCATGTTCTGATAGAAGCTTAAACCCCTTTTTAGTCCAGATAACAACTCATGCCGAGAAACAACCATAAACGTTCCAGTTCTATTAAATTTTAATTCATTTAGTTGCAAGCATGCCGCGAAAGCTAATGACGAACAGCTTGCTGACATACTCGAAATTTACTGATTAAATGGAATACACAGTCTTAAATAATTTGAATCTTCTTATATATTCTCTGAAGAAGATTGTGTTTGATAGGATAATATTCTTAAACATTATTTCACGTCGTTTAATATTCAACGACAAAGGTCTTGAGGGAATGACGATTTTGTAGCTTTCTATTTTTAGCTTTGGCAAATATAATTTGATGTTTTTCAGAACCATAAGTTGAACCATACATTTGCATTTTCCTCTGACTTGCACGTACTCAACGTTGCTGCTCCTATTTGAAGGACCTTTGTTGTGACGATGACGAAAGCAGGTATAGCTTGTGCAGAGGGACTGAATCAACTACCAGCTGGCCGGAAAACCGTTCCGTAAAAAATCGACGGTGACGCGCGAATAGCTTTTGGACTTGCGATAGAAAAAGGCGGTGTGGTTGCTTCGAGAATTTTCTTGGAATGATTTTTTTTTGACATTTACTTTTCCTTCCTCTAATTTATGCGCAGGCTAGAGAATCAAGTAGGCCAATAAACAAAATATATCCAAGTGTGAGGGGAGTTCCAGATAGTTTTAACTTCATGAGGTGAGTGCAGTTTAATAAATTTGTTTTAAGTGTAAATATTTCAGTTGCTGTAGGTAAGTATTTCAGTGGATACAGATAGGTATTTAAGTTCAAAACATGCCGGCCCTGTTGAAACAGTCCACCTCGGTAATGGCTCGTTTATATTAACCAGCGTTTCATGTCCGGCAACCGGGAGAGTCTATTAGGGGACAAACCACTCAAGCCTGGTTTGGGGAATCGATATCAGAGGCTCCCCAAGGAATGTCCAGGTGTTAGCGTAGAGAAATCTTCAGGAGAATCAGATACGGGAGCGAGTGGACGAGACTTCAAAACATACTCAATTTAGGTTACGATAGACAGAAACTGGTCCATAGAAAAAGATTTTTGTCCCATCATACGACAAAAATGATACTAAATGATTTTACGGTCGGTTTCTTCTGGTGATACATCAGACACGTTTCAATGATGCTTCTTCAGCCCACAGTTTTTGTAGAATCGAAGACAGTATCCGACTGTTCGGATGAGCTTCGCCAACTCTGAGAATTTTTCGAAGACGTTCAATAACATGTGAATGTTGAGAAACTACTGGGCAGCTCTCTCCATCCAGCTGTTCATGAGATGACGCGGGAATCATTTGCTGAGGTCAGTTCACGACGTATCCATAACTTTTCGTTCAGGATCTGAGTCGCATGCATTCCTCGGGAGATTCGTTCATCCGGATTGATTTCAGTCGGAACATGTCTCCACTGAGATACTTATGTGAGACAATGGATTTCAGCAACTCGATTTGAGACTGAAGGAGTTTGATTTCTAGGAGTGTAGGATGATTGTGGAGTCCTCGCAAGACTATAGACTAGTTGACTTCCGAGGAGAGCTGCGCAGAGCTTCAGACGTGGGATCGAATGTCCTCGCAAAAGAACGACGCGTTATTTTGAAGTTAGCAGTTCAGAATGTAGATTGCCATGCTCATTTTCCAAACCCACGTTAATGCAACATCCATAGCCTTTTTTCGAGAAACAGTGCAGTGTATAGTTGCGTTGAGTGTTCCACATGACTCGTCTTGAAACTTGAATCTCAGAAATCTCACTGCGATAGCTCTCTCACCATGTACCAAATTCTAAGGGAAGTTCTGAATCCCATGATAAGTGGTTCTGCACAAACATTTTCGCGTTCATGACCATGGGTCCGAGAAGTCCAAGGGAGTCGAAAATTTAGGACATTTCCGACACAACTATTTGATTGGTGATGACGTCAACTTCTTCGAGTGAAGGATCTTTGAATTGAAACACGCCTTGGGTTGCCAGAGTTTTCAGTAGAAGTCTCCCTCGAAGTTTCCGGAATGGTGCTGAGAATCGTTTGAGGCTGTTTGAGGCCCATTTGTGAAGTACAAATCCCGCCGTTTGCAACATGTCCATCAGCTGTTTACACGTGTTGCTTAATGTCTCCAGGTCATCGTGCCCATCTACGTAGACTCCCTTTTGCACAACCGGTATAGCCAGAGGATAACGTTCTTCTTCATCAATGGTTAGCTGATTGAGCACACGTGTCGCGTAAAATGGTGAACTTGCGAGACCGTAAGTGACAGTTTTTAGCTGATTACGGCTAACGTAGCGGCCTGTGTCATCTCGAGTCCGGAAATGTTACTCGCAGTACTGTTCATCTGGAGTGAGTGCTTTACCATCGTCGAAATTGTCAAAAGTGTTCTAGTTGGGAGTCGAGTGTATCTTCCACGCAGATATGGCTGGGCTGCGGCTCTGATACTTCTGTATCTGTTTGATATAGTTTTCCGCAAACGATATATCCCAATACCGTTTTTTGCAGCGATGGATACCCAGTGACGAGGGAGAAGTGCTGATACTCTAGCAGGCAAAATAAAAATTCTGCACCGATAATTTTGTCCACACCTTGACTGATGTTAAATTGTGGATCAGCAACTGGAAGATTCCGTGGGATTCTCCATCGCAAAACATCTATATGATGACTAGGTAAAGAGATGGTAAGCTTTGGTAGAACAAGGCAGTTTAAAGAAGCATTGAAGTTTTCGAAACGAGATGCTAGACACAATGTTACTCCATAGTGCACATTCACAGTGGACTGCCCAATGCCATTTACTGGCGAATTCACCTTTGTACGCTTCAAACGAAGCTTTTGGCAAAGTGCTTCGGATACAAAACTTGGCTGGGAAACACTATCCAATAAAGCTCTAGCGAACGAAAAGTTGTTATCTGCATCCTTCACTATTAACACTGCTGTCGAGTGAAGTATTGTCGATTTCTGTATTTTTGGTTTCAGTTCTGCACTTGAGTAAGAGGTGGACGACGGAGCGAGATCTAAGGAAGTACTCGACGTTGAAGGGAGGCAAATTCTGAATTTTTGAGATAATTAGTACTTTGTTCAAATTTAAGGATTTCAATATGTTCTAAAAAATTGTAGGAATTATTAAAATACACATATTTGCTGAACACGCCAATGATCTCTGGTTACCACATTTTAATATATGGTGATTAAAGTGTCTTTCTGAGGTCATAATCAACCACCTCGAAAGGGGTGGGTGGGTCCTGGCGAGGTCTAAAATAGATTGTATTTGAAACATTATCCCATAAACAAGTATTCCTGAAATTTTCAGCATTGGGTACTGAAGGGTACCAAGTAAAACGTCCGTTTGAAATAGTACAGGCTATAAGCCAATTTATACTTCGCGTGAGACGTAATGTTCAACGAACTAAAAAAATGTATGCGGGTACTGGTGGGGTCTAAAATTAATTGTGTTTGAAAGAGTATCTTATGAAGTAGTAATCCTGAAATTTTCACCGTTGGGTATCAAAGGGTACCTGGCTAGTTCTTAATCCAAAAAAGTTTAGTAGAAGAAAAAAAAAATATGCTGAGAAGTGTAATATTATCTATTTGACAAACGGGCGTTAAAGAATTATTTATAAACGCTTTTTTTTTTCAAAAGATGCAAAATAATATTTTGAGCAACTCTTCTTAAAACACCTAGTCGATAAACTGATGAAAAGAGGGTGAAAATGTTTTTGACCGTCTCTTTTCAGAATTGTGCCACTGTGCGCTGTAAGTTGTGTATTAAAGTGGATGAGCGATACGATTTCATACGAATCCTGACCGATCAATGATCACGAAAAGGAACCCAATCGTCTAGATTTCCCGAGAACTCTTTCAATTTCATTTCAGGATGCCAAATGTTAGATGGGACTGGATCCGTTAGTGAGGTCCCCACCGCGTAAAACGGTGGGATTGGGCGTGTTCGACACTTGCGGAAAAGTTACGGCATCGGAAGCAGATGCCACAAAGCTAGGCATGGCCATGAGTGGGCCAGGACTCATTCGGGCCATGGGTAGGATGCGGGAAACCCATCCTAAAAGATGGAGGTGTCCGAGCAGTTGGATGCGAATTTAGACTTTACGTCATCGAGCTACATTGCGAAGGACCTTAAACTGAGCCTCCTTAGGCTATGCATGACAGTGCAGGCTGCATGCAAGGAGAGGGAAGAGCTGGAGGCCAAGCTCTTAGCTTAGCAAAGTGCCAAAGAGATGGCACGGCTAGCAGCCACCGAAAGGGCGAGGGATATAGCCTCAAAGCAGACCCATACGGAAGCATCCGTCTCGGTAGGAGAGACCACCCCATCCATGGGGGCGGGGACCTCAAATCGGGCTAGATAGTTCTCGAGCAAAACGGCACCTGGCGCTTCTAAGAAGCGGATAGTGTCAGAAGCTCCAGCAGGGAAGCGAACCTACGCAAGGTTGCCACCGCAGACTTACGTCAACTTGGGACCCAGGTGGCAACCATGAGGGTAGCGGCAGTCGACGTGGACGCCGCGATGAAAGTGGCGAAGGTGAAGGTGGGATGGTCTATGGCCGCTAAGGGTATTCCAACGATCCAATCGTAATGCAGGTAACCCAACTGAATATGAACCATTGTGAGGCCACCCAGCAACTTTTGTGTCAGACAGTTCGCGAGCTGGCATCAGATATCGCTATGATTACCCATACCGTATCGCAGCCGGCAATAGAAACTGGGTCACGGACAGGGCCAATATGGCGGCATTATGGACGATGGGCAAGTACCTGGTTCAGAAGGTTGTGTCTACCACAAACGAAGGCTTCGCGGTTGTAAATGTGAATGGAGTGTTCTTCTGCTGCTGATACACATCGCCTAGTTGGCCGATCGAACAGTTTTCCAACATGCTCGGTTGGATGACAACTGAGCTAACTGGCCTGAACTCGTTAGTACTTTGATGTAGAGACTTTTTAAGAAGCGAAACCCAGGAACCTTGCGGCGAAGGAAAAATATGCCTCCACGCAAAGAGCGCGGTCAGACGCCGATATAATCGAGCGTAGAGGGGCGCTAGTCGCCGCGAAGGCCGCGTTAAAGAGGGAGATAAAGGCCAGCAAACGAGCCTGCTTCGAGGGCCTGTGTCAGAAGGCCAATGCGAATCCATGGGGTGACGCCTACCGGGTAGTAATGGTCAAAACAAGAGGACCGGCGGCTCCAACCGAAAAACACCAGAACTGCTACAGGTGATCGTTGAGGGACTCTTTCCGAACCACGACCCGAGTCCATGGCCCCCCGCCGCTGTAGATTTGTCCCATGACCAGCGTTCCAGTATCTCAGACCTTAACGCTGTCATAGCGACGGAAGAGTGGACGGCTCAGCAGAACACCCTAGACCATGTGGGCATTCACAACGGCATCCCAAGTGGTCCGATTCCAAGCTGGTTGAAGTGCTGAAGATGCAAAAATAACAGTTTGTCGATTGCTCAAAACCTACAACGAATCCCTGAGTGGGGTAAGGAGATGCGCAGCACGGTGTTGAGGCGCGTTAAAGAACCTGCATTGTGTTCTAAAGAACGCTTGCAGGTGTCAGTCCTAGGGCATCAAAATATACCTGACCATTTGGAAGTGTTTAGTTTGTGTAGGTTGCAGATTTAAATCAAATAACTAGAAAATGAAAAGAATGATTAGTAATTTCAATTTAATTTCAACTACCTTCATTTCTTTTCTTGACTGACACGAGTATTTCGTTAACAATGAGCAGACTTCTTCAGTGTCTTTAACCAATTCTCGACTAAGAAGTCTGCACATTGTAGACGAAGACGAAAAACGTATCTGTGAAGATAAGCAATAAAGGTAGTTGGAATTAAATGGAAATAACTAATCCTTCTACTTATTATCGAGTTACAGATATTCTTCTAAACAGCTCACACTTCTCAGGTTTTAAATCAATTGTTTCTTCGTTGCTCCCGAGGGGTGAGACAGCTCTACTTCGAGTTGCTTTGATGCACCGAGTAACTCGCGAGTAACTCAATATAGCCTAAAATTGAGTCAATCTTCATCGTCATTTATTGGTTGCCAGGGTTTCAAAAAGTTTGACTTTTTATTTGTCCGAAAAAATAGTGAGTATTCTGCTAACGGCAAAAGAAGGTGCAACAATGACGAGCTCTACTTCACGACAATTAGGATTCTAAGAATATATAATATGTAATACGTGATACGGATAGCTTTACTGAAGTTTTAGGTTTGATAACGTATGTATAGCTTGTTAATTTGCTAAACATTAATTCAAATAAACTTGAAGCTTGGGTTGCTCTTGTTCCACAGCATAAGTTCATAGTCTGACCGTCTGGCGGAGCCAAATAGAAGGTCAGTGCGAAACTGGTGGGTTTATGCACAGTTTGACTAAATTGGAGACACGAAATTAATTTATTCTCGAAAAATGCAAAGACGAACACTACTAATAAAATCATGAAGTTTGATATGTCGCAAGCCAGGTTTGATACAGTTCTAACTGTGGTCATTACACTGGTAGGGTACTTCCTTCACGATTCCCGATAATGAATCCGGAACTACGGAAAATAACGAAATATCCGCTACTCGTCCAAAAACTAGGATAAATTTGTAATCGTTTGGAAAAAGTTGCATCTAATTTGGTTAAGGGTACGCAGAGTTACAGATAAATTAAAAAGGAGTTTTTCAACATAAGAAGTGTCAGGCAATTGGGTAAAAAAACTACATTTAACGGAAATAGCCATATCTCGGTTGTTTATGGGCCGATTTACGATCTTTAACCACTGACTTGTTATGAATTCTAGTTTCTGAGAAAAATATAATATTTCCGATTTTCAAGTTACATAAAAAATAACGAGCTGCAGAAAATAAGCACATTTGACATAACCTCAAAGTATCCGCGATATTTCCGGTGTCCGGGAGTCAAATTAAATTTTGAATAAACATGCTGAAACAAGAATAAATTCCCCGTCGAACGCTTTTAGTTTCATTAAAATCGGTTAATTATTCACCGAACTGTATCACTTTGAATCTGGACAACATTTTGCTAGTCTTCTCCTTTTTGATCATCCCCTGTATGTAGGTTGAGGATAAGGTATTTTAAAAATCAAAGTTAAATACAGAAAACATAGAAAATTGCTTGTGTCCTATTGTGAACACACAACACCTATACTAACGAGCGGTTTGTTTGTCAGCTGCTGTGCAAGAGTGAAAACAAATTACAGTGATCGCTTGCTGAGCAACGTGAGTTACTCGATGTACCTCAAAAACAACTCAGAAATTGGTCGTGATAACGAACTGTCTTGCCCCTTGGTCGCTTTGTAGTCGATTGATGCTGATATTGTGACTCCATGTGCATACTAGCACCTCGTAGTGGCAAACTGTCAAATTTATCCACCTTCAGGATGCTTTTGACCTTCTGACAAAACAAAATTCCGAACCAAAATTTTCATTCTCCGGGATCCTGTAATTGTGACTTCAAACATTCGAAGTGAATATGATAATCCACCAAAATGGCGGCCAGTTTTGAATTCTTGCAACTTTCAACTCAAACATACCTTATTGTGAAACAGAACAATCGTCTAACACGCCAACAGCACAACATCATCCATCGATCCGTCTGGGTCCAGAAAATCATCGAGTTGCAAACAATTTACCAGCCTTTAATTCGCAACGATCTGAGAGGAAAAAAAAAGCGGAACCCAAAGTGTGATAAACCTAGAGTAATCAAAAAGAAAATATCCTTTCAAGGCGTTCCGGGTCTTCCTCCAGTTCACAGTACGGTCCATCTGCAAACCGTGTCTACTATCAACATCTTGTTTCCCTGCCCAGTATTCATGGTCAATCGCATTTTCGGCCGAAAGTTACTTCCCATTGTCTCCGGAATGGATTCTTGCTGCCACTCACCTCCGCCGCCACCACCACCTCCGATGCGGATATAAATGGTAACGACAAAATAAGATTAATACCGAATTTTTATGACTGCTCTCACACATAGCCTCCAGTTGGCCGTCGTCCTCTTCGTTGTCTTTTCGGTTTTCTATGAACAAACATCCGGCAGCAAGTGACCTCTGCATGGCCAACGGATCCCAGCGCGATGGATGGAGATAACAATTGTTATTTAATTTTGGACAGCTTGGCGTTTCGGGACGGTCTTCGTTTGGCAGAAGGTGAGCACCGGAATGGCATCGTTGGTGGACCCGGAATTGTCACCGCCGCCGGCTGCCGTTACCGGTGTAATAAGTGATACCCATAAAACAGAAACAAAGTGCTAATGGAGATATTGGGTCATTTAATTTATATAATACCTTCCGAACGACTGAATTTAGGCTAACATCCATTCTGTACGTGGGTAGTTCTATCAGGACCGAAGCTCGCAAGCATGAGTGTGACTTTTTCGAAGTTTGCTTCCTCCATCGATTGTCTCGAAAAAAGGATTGGAACGTGATTGAGAAAAAAGGAAGACGGGAATCACCAGAGCCATTATCGACAAATGGATTCAGTAGTAACAATGGGATTGAAGATATTGACGATGGTCATGCGGAAGGAGGAGCGACAATTCTAGCTAAATTGTCCGCACCATTACTATGGACGGCTCCTCCGAACGGTTGGATTATTTCCACAGTTTCCATTGCTGATGTCTCTATTATGCATGCCACTCTCTTATTCAACGCCCACCACACACACTCATATTACATTATTGCACATCAAAATTCAAATACTGTGAAATGCATAATTGAATTTTACATCGAACCACTTCCCCAGTGGGAGTCAATCAGTTCGAGGCAGTCGTCGGACGCCACACAAAGTATTGCCCTTGCTCCGCCATGGAAGAACAACAATCTTTCTGACTTCTGGAATGATCAAAAAGATAAATAATACAGCACATAAAACAACTTCACTATCGCACTGGCTCGCCTGGGAGGAAAACAATTTTACACTCCTATTGAATCGGAGATCGGGTGCCGAGGCCAGGACAGCCTCTTGCGCCCGCATTGCTCCGTCGAAAGGCATTATCGCTGGCAAAAACTGCAAGCAAAAATGCAATTTATATGTTAATATGGGTATGGAATCATTAAACAGCCAGGAGAGCGAAACGACTCCCCGGACAGATTTGTGTACATACCGGCAAATGGTACTTCGCTACAGTGTTGGTCGGAAAAGTGGGGGCCGGTTTTCGGAAAGGTTCTAGGTTGTCCTGAAAATTTCAATTCAAGTCGGGAGATGGAAAATATGCGATGAGCCAGAACCACTTTGACAGATGGCTACTGATCAAATTGTAGGGTTCTTGTACGGGAGGGTTGACTCTGAACGGGCTACTTTGTTCATACTTCAGCGCTGTAAGACGATACAAGGCTATCCTATAGTCACTAGATTCATAGTCTGGCGGATACAATGACGGGAGCCAATTTGAACTGTCACTTATGGAGCCAATCGAGCATATCTCGAGTAATTCTTGTTAAGCGCCTAAAAGCCATTTGTAAACAATGACTTTAAATATCGATTTCTCTCGAATCTTACATCACTCTCGTGAAATGAAAGCAGCATTTGGTAGAAGAATGTTGAATGTTGAAGAAACTACCATGTGGAGTAGCAGGATATGGTGGGATTCTCGTAATTCGTGAGAAATCAACGTTTAAAGTCATTGTTTACAAATGGCTTTTAGGCCCTTAACAAAAATTACTCGAGATATGCTCGATTGGCTCCGCCAACTGACATTTCAAATTGGCTCCCGTCGTTGTATCCGCCAGACTATGAATCTAGTGACTATAGGCTATCCTGATGACATTTTCCACGTTTATACCCTTGTATTATGTTACAACTCTGCAGCCTGAACAAAGCATTAGTGAAAATCATTCCGAAAGTTGTTAAACTATACATGACATCACAGAGCACCGTCTGCTTCAAGAATCGGCTGTGAACGGTTGTGTCGATGCTTCGATGCGCACTTTTGACGTAGGACTACGTCTTTTCCATTATGACCGTTACGAAAAGTGGTCAGGTTCTGAACTTTAATCTATCTATATAAATAAAAATGAGTTGGGGTTTCCTTTGTCACAATTTAACTCGCGAGCGGAGGGACCGTTTGGCAAGATTTTTGCTTTGTTGGATTCGTCTTGGACACCGGAAGGTTCTTATGATGGTTTGAAAGCCCTCCCTTCTCTGGAAAGGGGGGCTCCCATACAAGTGAAGCACAAATTTGTGCATAACTCGAGAACTAATCAAGCATATGGAACCCAATTTGGCATGTGGAGGTTTTTGGAGGAGATATATGTTTCCATGGAAGCTTGAGACTCCTCCGCCATCTGAAAGTTGGCGGAAGGGGGGTTTCCATACAAATGAAACATGAATTTATGAATAACTCGAGAACTTATCAGGTTAATGGAACCAAATTTGGCATGTGGAGGTTTTTGAAGGCAAGAAATATTTCTATTGTGGTTTGAAACTCCTCCGCTCACTGAAAGGCATTTGTATTCAGTCAAACGCCAATTCGGCCAAACGTGTTTATGTAAAACGTGCATAAATAATGCATCACCTCGAGAAGTTTACAGGTACATTCATGACCCTTTATATATGCTAAGGTGCGGTCTCTAGCCAAGTAGTTTAGAAGATCGAAGGCATATAAAAATGAGTTTGGAATTTCACTGCTACCTGTCAGTAATGGGCAAGCAAAATTGAGCATATTCAACTTGTTCTACTTGTGAATCATATAAGATAGAAAGTTAGAGTCTTCGACAAAGTGTATTTTAGTGATTCAGCACTGACCCACCTCAAATTCAGGTGATTTCGAGGTGACTGACTTCTCATTCAAGTGGTTATACATATTTTAGGTCAGATTAATTTCGTATTCAAGTGATTCAAGTCAGAGCCACTTCATATTCAAGTAATTCAGGACAGACTTACCTCAAATTCAAGTAATATAGGACTAACGGATTTAATATTCAATTTGTAATACATATTTTTAGGTACGATACATATTTTAGGTCAGATTAATTTCGTACTCAAGTGATTCAGATCTGATTCGATATTTTAGTGATTCAGGACGATTTTACCTAAAATTCAGGTTATTTAAGACTGACTCACCACACATTCAAGTCATTCAGGTCAGATCCACATCATATTCAAGTGACTAAGTTCGATTCACTTTATAGTCATGTGGCCCGGTTCACTTCACATTCAAATGATTAATGATTTTATGTAATTCATTTTTTATTCAAGTTATTAAGGCTGTAATCTCACTTCATATTCAAGTTAATTAAAGCTCGTCTTTATTCTGAATACTCAGGTCATCTATTTTGGTTGATATTTGCTACCAGTCTGACATTTCGCACTTAGGCCATTTTGGCACCTCTAAACTTAACGAGAAAATCTGAAATTTCAGTATGTCATCTGATGGACCCTATGGATCATTTTCCACATGGGAAAACATGTGCCCGATTATTTTTTTCAAATAAGCCCCACCCTACTGTCTTGCCTCAAATTGAAGTGATTTTTGACTGACTGACTTTACATTCAAATAATGATGCATTTTTCTTTTGGTCTGATGCACTTCGTATTCAAGTGATTCCTGTCTAATTGATGATGATTGATGATGATTATGTAATACTACCATTTATTGCAGCAAGGTAACTTTCCATAGTAGAAGAATAATCTGAAAAACAATTTGAACAGGATTCTATCATGATCATCAAGCTCCTGTGTGAAGTTTGGACAGCCCGTAAGTAGATGCACTTACGCGAAACCCGCGAATTTAGTGAATGGAATCTTCTTCCAAAAGCAAGTTTTCACTCACAGCACTAGAATCGACCTCTCGATTGACAGAAGCCAATTGAAGCCAATAGATGGGGTTAAAGAGCCCACCCCTGTTCCGCGAAATGCTTACAATAGGGAGGAGGCAGTCTCATGTTCCCAATCCAAATCGTTTCACTTGGGTGCCCTGATGGTCGCTCCCTCTCCCGTGTATACAATATGTAATAAATATTTAGTATATTTTGACGTGGTTCACGGATCTAAAATAACCAAGTGATTCAAGTCTGATTAATTTCATATCCAAGTATTTCAGTATTGACTCACTGGCTCACAGTATGTTACTTGCATTGGCAAGTCGACAAATCAAAAACATCGACTAAAATCAGATGGATGTTTTTGATTATCCAACTTGTCAATCCCAGTAACATTTACTCAAATTTGAGTTACTCCACTTTTGACGAAAGTGAGTCAAAAATGACTCAAAACTGAGTTGAACCGTGTGGCCGTGTGAGATAGTAGAATGAAGGAGAGGAATGAGTTGCAGAGAGAGTGAAAAAGAGGAAGACAGAGAGGCAGCTAGCGTAAAACATCGAAACAAGATTGTATTACACAAAAGTATGGACACAAACATTTGTTCTTTCAAAACTGTTCCCGTCTTCAACCATCACGATATTGTTTTCTTCTCTGTTTATTGATTGTTTGTTTCTTAAGAATCTCGGATGAGGATATCATTACTGGAAGTAAAGGACATTAACAAAATAACCTGCAAGCTTCCGAAGAATCTAAAAGTTTTGAAATCTGTGTTATTTTTTTTATTTTTGAGACGTGATTTACTAACAAATTTTTGCTTGGCAGGTCTCAAGATGGGTGCGTAAGGTAAAACAGAGCTCGTGACGCGATCCACTATTGTTGCATCACATTTAAAAGGTTCATCAACGCAAAGTAATGCACGTTCCTTAAACATCAGCCAGTCTACTGTGATGTGAGCAGTTCAGCGCCATAGCAAACTGGAATTCATGTAACCAGAGTTCGGTCGGTACGGCCTCTCGGTGGAAAAGTTGAACAAGTTGAATATGCTCAATTTTATAAGCTCACTTTACACATGCATATGTAGAAATTCCACCTAAAACTGTTCATATCCAGATGTATCTCAACCTTTTGTACAACTTTGCCGAAGATCACACCTTTGCAGATAATCAGAGTTCCGAGATAGAGCATCAAGAATGTACTTGTATATAGGTGACACCATACTTTTGGAGGGGTGATGCAATCAACAGAGAGTATCAATACTTTTCCAAGCCAGTCCGTACTTGAGACTGGTAGTGTATAAGCCTTTAAAAGTCAACTGACAAATATTCATTTCTCTGGCCAAGTTACAATGCTCTTTATAATTCAAATATAGACAGTAAATGTCTCCAGAGAAACAAATCCCGAGTACCAATTTTAGTTTTATTCCAGCCATTAAGCACTCCTCCCGGCTGTGTTGATAAAAAAAAACATTTACATTCAAAACCGTTTTGTCTACCAACACCTCTTCTATGCTTTTTTAATGTCGAAATGTGTACAAAGTGGCCCACTCTATAGACGGTTGTGAAAACAAGTTCATAAAACCATTATAAGACCATACCGATTTTGAACAAGTTCTAGTGAAAGATGTTATGACCACTTGAGAACCTACATAGAACCCATTTGCTGCCATGAAAACTGTCAAACTTCACTGTGATTTCATGGTTGGTTTTTGTTGTTCTGCTTTGTTCGATACTCTGCTCTTATGATTCATTTAGCAGAAGATAATATCTACGAAAAAAATTCTATTCTTCCTCAAAAATTTGTGTGATAGCAAAATAGTTTGTAGATTAGTTTGTAGTAGAGTTTTTTTACTGCGCTGTGTATTTATTTGTCCACATTTCAATAAGAAGATTGTCACAGTTTGGCCAGAAAGCCAATTTACCTTTACAATGACTACTATAAAACTATTTGGTCATTTGGTAACTTCCCTCAAAGTAAATTTGCCGGTTAATACATTTACTGGAGGTAAAATGGTTCTAAAATGCATCTTCAGCTAACCATAATAAGATAATATGAATAACTTCTAAAACGGCATTTCAAAACAGCATGTTACGAGTTTATAAAGTCGTAATAAAACCATTGATAGGAGTAAGAGGAATTTGAGAAAACAAGGTTTTGAGATTGTTTTAAACAAGTTGTGTAGGTTCTCATAAACTTAACTAAATTATGAAACCTACTGGCATCTCTTGGTACCATAATAGAACCAAATTAATTTCTAGTGGCTGCCATAAAACTTTAATAAAACTAAGTAGACCTGTATGGTTTTGGCAAAGTTACTTGGGATGGCTTCATTCAGGCGTAATCAATTGATCAGTGCTTGAATGTTCTTAAAGGATGAGCTGAAAATGAATATTTAATTTTTTTTCTATAAATCAACAAAAACTAACGTGCAAAATATCATCCAGATTGACGGAAACATCCCCCATCGTAGACTTTCATAAACTATCTCCCAAAAAGTCGTGCTAAGGTGCTTGACAACAATTTTTTGCAAACATTTTCTTGTAACATAATGAACGACGAAACATACGTACTCGAAGACTTTAAATAGCTTCAAGGTCTGGCTTTTTATACGGCAATGCAAAGGAACGCCGTTGCTAAGTATTTTCGGACAAAAAAGGTGTCCAAATTCCCGAAGAAGTATTTGATGTGGCAGGCCATATATATTTGTGGTTGAAAATCTAAAAGTTTCGTCTCTACCGACACTATCAATAAGGATGTGTACGAGAAAGAATGTCTGCAAAAGCGGTTGCTACCGTTTATCAGAAGGCACGACTCTCCAGTCTGTTTTGTCACTATGCGAAATCCGTCCTGAAATGGTATAAGGTACAAGAGGTCAAATACGTGCCAAAAACAGCCAATCCACCAAACTGTCCAGAACTTCGCCCAATAGAGAAGTACTGGGCTCTGGTTAAGCAGAAACTCTTCGAAACTAAGAAGAAAGAAAATGGCACCGACGATTACAAGAGAAGCTCACGGCGGGCGTATCTGAGGATATCGTACGGAACCTGATCGCGGGTGTACCACAGAAAGTTTGAGAATTCAACAGAAAGAAGGATTAACATCCTAATCAACTGTTTCTATTTATAGATATAAATCTATCATTGTAAAATAAACAATCGGTATTTTTGAATAATGTTTAAATTTGGTTTTGCTACTACTATGTTGGTGTTCGAAATCTAACGTAGACAGTCTTTAGATATATAGATGCTAGTATGAAGATAGTCTATATAACGTTATATAGGTTGTAGTGTGAACGGGATGTTATGCCCTATTATTTAATTAGCTGCCATATTATACTGATTTGATTTATTGCTTCAATTTTTACAAAGTCCAGGGCTCGAAACTGTGTGCATTGCTGAGCAAACTTCTTGAAACTGAAACATGTTAGCATTTAAGCTCAATTCAGGACTAAGATAACCAAGATTCAAAGAATACATAAATTAAATTTAGAACGCAACCAGTAGAATCCAAAATTTGTACGTTTATTCGTATCATTAATATGTTGAAAATAAACATAATATGATTTTAATTTCAAACATCGATGTCACTTCCCATGTAGCATACTACGATCTTTATTACTTGATTATAACTTAGCAAGTCATATTTCTGATATCTCAACCGAATGGCAACAAGTGTGCTACTAGGGTTGGTTTTAAACATAGAATATGTTAGGAAGAAAGCATGTTTATGTTTGCGGCCAAACTAAATTAATTGTATGTTTGGATTCACCTGGAATATGTTTGTTATCACGGTATTTTTCTCTGCGTGGAGGGTATGAGTATCCGTTTTGAAGAGAAAAAAAAGGTTCACGTAGACTTTTGGTATATCCCCCCCCCCCCCTCCCCCATCGTAAACAAACGTAGACTTTTTCAAAACCCCTCCCCACCTTTAATTGTCTACGTGGTTTATGAACAGCCCCTAAGAAATATTGAAAAAGGGATCACTACTACCCCATTTTACGGTATCAGTTAAGCATTATTAAAACATTTTCCGTCTATTCTCAAAGCGTTTTTGAGGATAACATTGAAAATTGGCTTCGTCACATTTTCTGATCAAGCAACTTGAAAAAGTTAAATTTTCATCTCTGACTGAACAATGTGAACATCCGTCGATACATTCAAATATGTATTCAACCAGCCACCCGATTATTTCCCACACTGTAGCCAAGCTACCAGAGCACATCCACCAGAACGATCGCGTTACACCAGCAAACATCATACTGAAATAATTCTCCTGCCATCCTTTACATATTGAATGTTTTCGGGACGGAAAGTGATCAATTTGCCAAGTGCGCTTTGGCCCGGGAGCAAAAGTGAAAGTACTCAGATTTATGACCCACCAGGTAATGTTCCGTACCAATAAAGCGCAAACTATTCCGTCCGACGATACAAGGAGAGCCACCGAAGGACACCGAACCTCGTAAAATAATCCCAACGAAGAAGGGTGTGCACCTTCCTAGCATGTAGACTACTCCCGATGAAGCATGTTTTGATCAATTATTTATGATGGTGTATGAGCAAGAATTTATACACATTACAAATGAGAAACGTTCTTCGGTGGTGGAAAAGACGCTTATCGTAAATAGATTACTATCGAACGGGAGCTTACTCTGCAAGAGCTGAATTGCCGTTGGGTGTAGTAATTCAAATTGGCGTAAGTTATATGCTCATGGTGCATCTTGGAAGTCACCTATGCTTATACATCAAATAATTACCATAAATTCGAGCACAAATTTTCGCGATGATGCTATCCAAATGTTGTCTCGGATCAAAGCCTGAAGCCCCGCGTGTTTGTTTGCTTTAAGTAGCGGGAATCATTTTCCATAGAAGCCAAATATAATCACACGACTCGAGTCAATCGACACGTGTACCACAAGCTGTGTACATGTGCGGCGTAGGAATCAAGGTCCTTTCAAAAAGCCACGACCAGGGAAGGCATAGCAGTGCCGACGACTGTTTATTTGTACGATGAAGACCTTCCACTAGCTCTGCATCATGCATCCGAATTCGATCCTATTCAGCCATGTGATACGGAAAGTGACTGACTGTGTATTAATTTCCAATTCGAACCTGGCAGGTGTATGTATTTTCATTACTTTGCTCAGGAAGAACCACAAACATGAGAGCGAACAAGTTCATTGCAAACACCAACCGGTGAGTGAAATACATTTAGCATTGGCACAGCTGAAACTGACAAGTGCGTTACTTTGAAATAATTTAAATTTACTTACGTTTAAACCGGAATGAACATGGAGACAATGATGGTTAGTTAGGCTTTCGATTCCAGCACATTTGGCGTCATTCGGTCGGTGTTGTTTGATCATTCACTATTCATCCGGTGTGGAGAGGTTTTAGCCTTTTCTTGGAATGACCGGCCGGTGATGTGTTGTGTTGTTTGGAATCAGTGGGGTCGTGAAGTTTGGGATGACTCCGGGACATGCTGGCTTTTGCACTTGAGGATATCCAATGGGCGGCCGATTTTTTTTTTAAAATCGACTCCTTCCAATAATGTTGCATGTATATCCAATGATGAGCTATCACTTCAACTAATTTAATTCCAAACTTTGAAGCCTCAATACTTTAAAATTACAGAAATACATGATGTTGATAAAAAAAAGTAGAATAATTCATTTTCCCACCCGAAATTGTTTGTCTTTTTTAAACAACTTATCTAGATAAAAAACCTAGTATATATAGCTTTTGAAAAGAGGTAGATAGGTTAAAAAAATGATGATGATGATGATGATGATGGTCCCGCCACATACCCTTACAAAGGTCTGAGCCCTTACAAAGGTCTATTAGATAATTGATTTAAAAACAATTCAACCAATTATGCAAAACAAAAAACGAACTGATTTCATCTACAGATATAAACTTCTTCCAAAACTGTTCATTTGCTTTACGGCGATATAATCGTGAAAAGCTATTGATTTCAACCACAAATGTTCGCAAATTATCCCAGCGATCAGAAAATTCTATGACAATTCAAATCACAGAATCCTGTATAAGGACATTATCAAAATACAAGCCAATATCCGATCCTGCCCGCTCAAAGTCAATGAGGTTTCAACACTAATGGAATCGCCACCTTAGTTTTGGGCTTACCAAGGACATCCCCAATCAGGGAGATCGAGAACATTTCCAAACCGAAAAAATCCTGGACCGGCCCTGGTCAAACTTTTACTTTCAACCACAACAGAATTGACACAGAATTCCCCGACAATCAGCCAGACAACCCACTACTATTTCATGGCATCTTCTCAAGCATCAAAGGCCAATATTTTTTTGTAAATTCAAAATGAAGTCCTTTATACCTGTATACCGCGCGCGAGGCTCAAACTTTTGAAGACTACACAGAAAATAAAAACTTTAAATCCATCATCATCATCGAGGCGAAAAATATAGTTTGCTTGTGCCCATGACAAATATAAAACATTTTACAATAAACCAATAATAGCATCGTCGAGATACAAAATTAGTCAAGAGTAAAAAGTTAACAGAGTAGCTGTTCAAAAAGCAGCTTTGATGTGTGAAATACATTGTCTCTTAAAATCTGTTAGTGTTGCTGCACGTTTGATGTGTATAGGCATCGAATTGAAAACATTTATACCTATAAAAACAACGAATTTTGTGAAGCACCGTACAAAAAATATGGTGTTCTAACATCATCCACGTTTCTAGTATTATATCTATGAATATCACTTCCTCTTTCAATTCGATTACACAAATATCGAGGCAGCAAACCGTTTATTACTTTAAAAATGAACACCATTGTCAAATACACAACTCTTTGCTTCACCGATAGCCACTGTAGGGCATCTGACATAAATGAGTTAGGTTAGGTTGAGTTATTAAAATAATTATGTTATTAATAATGATTTGTTTTTTGGACTGCAAGCATAGATGTTAAAGATATGAAATGAGTTTTAGAAGAAAATCTTAAAGAAAAATAACACAGTAATTTTATGCAAATTAAAGAAGGTAGAAGTACTATATATCGCCATCCCAAACGAATATTTGCCGATATTCGATTATAACATAAAGGATTTTGTGAAAACTTCGAAAAAAAATCAAAACATTATACAAATCAAACATTTTTTATGCGTATTCCTTTGAGTTTTTATATTAAATTGTAACTATTCAATAAAATTCATGTTTATTTTAAAGTGGGTATTTGTTTTAATTTTCGCCACTCCTGGGAGTAAATTTTCGCCACCCCAAATCAATATATTTAAAGAATAGCAAGCAAGCATTAAACTTGTACAAAAAATAATAAAATAATTGTCCAGAATCGGTTTTAACGTTTATTTATAACTCAGTTATAACAATTCATGTTAACATATGAATGAAAATATATCAAATGCGGGATAATAAACATGAGCTCACCTCGATGCTATCTAAGCCTTCTTCTTGCGAGCTTTATCCTTCATATCTTGCTTCAACTTCTTCTCTTGTTTCTTGTTCTTTTTCGTTTCTGCTTCTACCTTCCATTGCATTCGAATAACCTTACGATTTGTCTTCTTCCTTCTGCTCAAATTCCTGTATGAATTCACCCGAAGTCAGCACGTGATAGCGTTTGGATTTGTATTCTCGTTTAGCTGCCCGTTTTGGCGTAGTTGGTGTATTCAGGAAATATTTCAACGGGGTTCTGGAAGGGCCAGGTTTCGCAGTTTCAGGAACCATCTTCGACGGTTCTTCCGGGGTGGATTCGAACCCATCAGCTACTCCATTCCCATCTGGCGTTCCATTGTTAATATTAGCAAAATCAAAATCACACACCGGATCTTTTTCGGGTACGTTATCCTCCATGATTTTGAATACATCTGGGTAGTTTTGTTCCAACGTTGAAAATATTTTGAACAACGCTGCATCTTCCTCATTATCTAAACAAACGAACTGTGACTTGTACTTTTTCACTCTTGTCTCACCAATAGCTGCCGCGCATTCTTCGAGTGTCCCCTTCGCATTTATGAGTTGTGCAGAGGTTTCGGCGGATTCCCGAGTCGGTTCAACATCACCAGGCTCAAATAACGGTTCTTCAGGATCCTCGCGAACGGTAGACTTTCCAAAGCACTTAGATGGATCAATGGCATTCCGATCCCATGGGTAAAGTCTAGATGATCGGAAGCCGTTTTTGATGGTTTTTACGGTTACCGAATTACGTAGGCAATCTTGCAACACTGTTGCAAAATTGTGCGCGTTTACGCAGCCTTCAGCGTTCTTTTCTCTGCACAGCTTTCGGCCATCCGTTTTTCATTGGTTTGAAGAAAGAAACATCTGCCGGTTGCATTATCCTTGTAACGTTAGGGTACAATGCGATCAAAACAATCCCAAGTTGTCGGCATAAATTTATTGTTTCAACGTTGATATGGCTACTGTGGCCATCAATAATAAAAATGACAGGCTTTTTCACCTTCTTGGCCACTAGATAGGGATCCAGGACGTTTCTGATATAATCACGAAAGACAGGGTTGGTCATCCATCCGGTATCAGCTTTAGCCACTCCCCACATTGAAGGAACTGAATCAGCCACAGCTTTTGGGATTGTTTTATACGGGTAGATGATGGTTGGAGAGATGGCTTCTCCGGAAGCGAAAAACGAAAACATGGTTGTTATGTTGAGCTTACTAGAAGTTCTCTCGACGCCGTAGACGTTGCGGCTTCCACGCAAAGCGAAGACGGTTTTGTTTCTTGGGCTCAATTGAAACGAAGTCTCATCTCCATTTATTATGCGTCGTGGATCTTGAAGAATTTCCATGAACCCTTCCTTGGTCAGGAATAGTTCTATTTTATCGTACCAGGAGTGTACATCCGAAAGAGAGACTATTTTGAAACATGCAGCAGCTAGTTCGGCCTCGGAATATGAACTTCCATATTCCTTTGGTCTCTGTGCCTGTTGGATATAAAATAAACGTTAAATTAACGAGTTTTCATAATAATTTCAAGAAGTATTACCATTTTTTCCAGCGGTATGGTGCAACACAAAACGCAACTCTAGTAGTTTTTGTTTACAAATTTTGACAGCTTGGTTAGGGGTGGCGAAGATTAACACTATTTGGGATTTGAAAACGCACAAAGGAATTTCGCCACTGGCGATAGTTAAAATCGTTGTATTTAGTGTGTTATATATCGCCACCTCTAAATTAGTCAAAAATCATACAAAAGTAGTCATTTATCTATACATAATTGCTGAAAACATCAAGAGTGGACTACTCTAGAGATGCGGTGAATGATCTGAATATGCAAATCGTTGGATTTAGTGATTTTCCGACAATATCCATGTGTGCTTGTTTTTCAATGAGTTGAAAAATTCAGGAACTGGAGTCACCGGTTTGATTTTGAAAATTCTTTTTTTCTCGTCTGTCATCTCGTCTCGCTTGTTTGACTTGATCACATGGTCATCAGTTAATTTTTCGGCTTAACAGATTTACTACACGATTATTGGTATTCTCTACCAGGATACACTCTCACTGACGAATAAAGTGGGCAGTAAGCGTTGAAAAACTTGCTACGTAAGTATCCTGGTGTCTCGATCAAGAGAGATTTAATATACTGCGTGTAGAAGCTTCAAACTGTCAAATATCTAATAAAATTGCTGACTACGAAGTATTCAAAATTGAATATTATATCTACATGCCCTCGCGAGATGTGGAGAAAAATGACGTTTTCTTTGATACGATTGTCAATGTCAAGGACTTGAAACGAGATTCAAAACATCTGTAATAGTCAATACTTAGTTTTTAGGTTTCATTTTAGTAATTCTGCAGTAAGAAAAAGCATGTCTTGATACAGCAGAGTTTATTTCACGCATACAAGATACTAGATGTTTCATTGATATTGCTCAAATGGATTGCTGAAATCATTCAAAACACACAGTGCAGTTAGTCGAGATCTATTTGTCTTTGTAAACTTGCAGCTAAGTAAAGTTAATCATGACGTTGCATACCTTTTATCCAGCGTATGGGATGTATTTACGGTGAGTGCAATTGATTATGGACTTGGAATCGCAACAGAGAGTCTTCGAAAATGTTGCGAACTGTAGTCCTCTAACTGCCTGAACCTTGTCAAGGGGTCAAGTGTATTGCTCTTCCAAACTGGATCGAGACCAATTTTGAACGAAGCGATGGACATGTTGCTGGCACCGGTGCTTTTAGCCATCAGTTTTACAACCTCAGGATCATCGTCAATTAGCTTTAATCATTGCCGAAATCGCCTCATTCGTCACAGCAGGTCTACTGCAAGACATATAGATCCAGAACTTGTGAGCTGGCTTTTCCCGGACATAAACAACGTTTTGTCTAATCTGCTTCCATCCAGATGGACACTTAGAAGCTCTACTGAGTACGTTCCACGATCCACATTGCACAGTAGTCGATTTTAACGCTCTCAACTGATTGATCCCTAAATAGTTGAACTCGACAATTGAAGAGAGACCAGAGTTAAATAGTGGAACTAGAGCGATGGCATACCTGGCAAAGTTGTTGGACTTGACAAGCTTCGTGTTCGGCGTGACTTTTGTGATCAATTCCCCTAAAAGTGAGATCATAATTCAACTTTCTTTAAGATTTTGAGATAGAGAGTTGATGTCTTCGAAAAAGTTGTAGAGAAATTCAAAACAAATAATGTTGCTGAAGACATAAAAATCGTATGTTTTACTCAATTGGGAAATACATTTTTTTCACTTAAACTTTTTTTTTCAATTTTAAGAAAAGTATAATGTTCTACAAAGTTATTGTTTATATCAAAATACTCTTCTTTCTAAAACATACTATAATTGCATTATATTAGTAGGATGAAGTATTGAGCTCATTTCATTTTTTTTTTGTCGTTTTTTTCGATGGCTGTATCATACCTTGGAGCAGGTAAGAGAAGATAAAATAAGCTGCATCTAAAAGTACATTGATAGATCTTTTAAGTGGTGGTAAGTTTATCCGTCCACGACAGGCTGCTGGGAAGTTGTGCTCAAAACAAATATTGATGGTTTTACTATATTTCATGAATCCTAGAGAGTGTAAGCTCTTAAGTGGAATACCTGTAACTAGAAAATGAGAAGAGAGATTAGTTATTTCCATAGATTTTCATCTACATTTCGTCTACAAAGTGCAGACTTTTTCAGTGTCGTGTACTAATAGGCGGTAAGAACACGGTCTATCAAGCCGGAGGCGGCGGGTTCAATTTCCGACCGATCTATGATTTTTTTGAGTTGGAAAATGTCTCGACTTCCCTGGGCATAGAGTATAATAGTGCCTGCCACGCAATATACAAATTCATGCATTGGTGTTGGCATAGAAAGCTCTCAATTAATAACAGTGGAATTGCAATAAGAACACTAAGCCGGCAAAAGCTCGTTTGAAGAGCGTCAAAGCCAGGAAGAAGAATAAGAAGGAGCGAGATGGTATCTTGAAAAAAGACATTCGAGGGGTCAAGCATTCGGCTTGTCAGGCGCTTGTCTTCATGTGAACTTTTAGTAAAGTCTGAATTTTGATGTAAAAATCATGTACGAATTCATGGTTTTCAGATAATTTATTCCAATGGTCTTGGTCTTCCAGGTGGCTGACTTCATAGTTGTGAATTATTTCACTGCGTGGCACTGGTCTGCCGATGTCTGAACGATGTATTGAATGTTTATCGCTAGTGGAAATAATAGGATGATTACCCCAATATGGGTATTTTTGGTACGTTCTTCTGATATCTTCGCGTTAGTCCTTCCGCGAGGTTCTTCACAAAACTTCGGTTAGTTTCTTCAAAGAACTTCATGCTCTTCAGAAAATTTTATTGAAGTTCTTCAGTAAACTTCACGGAAGTTCTGAAAAGAACATCAGGGAAATTTTTCAAAGAACTTCAAAGAAGTTCTGCAGAGAACGTCAGGGAAGTCTTTCATAGAACTTCAGGGAACTCTTAAGAGAACTTCAGTTCTTCGGGGGGTTTTGGGAAGTTCTTCAGAAAAATTTAGTGGTGTTTTTCAGAGACATTCAGAGAAGTTTTTCAGCAAACATCAGAGAAGTACTTCACAAAACTTTGAATAAGTCCATCAAAGAGCTTCATGACAGTTCTTTAGAGAACTTCAACTGCGGGTTAGTCCTTCAGAGATTTTTATCACAAACTTCGGGTAAGTCCTTCAGAGTAATTAGTGGAAATTCTGCAGAGAACGTCTTGAAAGTTCCTCAAATTACTTCATTGAAGATTTGTAGAGAACTTCAGAGAAGTTGTTCAGAGAACTTCATGAAAGTTCTTCAGAGAACTTCATGAAAGTTCTTCAGAGAACTTCAGGAGAGTTCTTCAGAGAACTTCATGGAAGTTCTTCAGAGATTTCAGGGAAGTTTTGCAGATAACTACAACGAAGTTCAGCAGAAAACTTCAGGAATGTTTTTCAGAGAAATTCAGAGAAGTTCTTCCGCGAACATCGTAGAAGTACTTCACAAAACATCTGATAAGTCCTTCAGTAAACTTCAGGTAAGTTCTGCAGAGAACTTTAGAGAAGTTCTGCAGAGAACTTCAGGAAAGTCTTCAAAAAACTTCAGAGAAGTTCTTCAGAGAACTGCAGGTAAGTCTTTCAGAGAACTTCAGGAAAGTTCTTCAAAAAACTTCATGAAAGTTCTTCAGAGAACTTCAGGGATATTGTTCAGAGAACTTCAGGAATGTTTTAAGAGAACTTCGGGGTAGATCTTCTGAGAATTTCGAAGACGTTCTTCAGAAAACTTTGGGTAAGTTCTTTGAAAAACTTCCCTAAAATTCTCTGCAGAACTTCCTTGAAGTTCTCTTAAAAACTTTCATGGAGTTTTCTGAAGAACTTCCATGACATTCTCTGCAGAACTTCCCTGAAGTTCTCTGCAGAAATTTTTTGAAGTTCATTGAAGAGCTTCCCTGAAATTGGCAACAAAGTTCTCAGAAGAATTTCTCTGCAGTTCTCTGCAAATCTTCAATGAAGTTCTTTGAGGAACTTTCAAGACGTTCTCTGCAGAATTTTCACGAAGTTCTCTGAAGGACTTACCTGAAGCTTGTGATAAAAATCTCTGAAGGACTAACCCGAAGTTGTTAGAAGAACGTACCAAAAGTATACATATAAGGGTAATCAGCCTCTTCTGTGCACTAGCGATAAACATTCATTACATAGCCCACAGGCAAGTGCTACGCAGTGAAATTATTCTGAACTTTTTATTCGACCGTCTGAAACATGAAGATTACTTTAATTCATGATCTAGATATCAAAATACAGATATTACAAAAAGTTCACATAAATGTGTAGCAAATGAATTCTGATCTAATATGTACATCATTTAAAACGCTCTGACCCCAGGAATATTTTTTTTGAAGATGTCATCTTGCTATATGTCAGTAATATCCAGATTATTCAGTAAGTTCACATGCACACTAGTGCCATGGAGTGAGATAATTCTGAACTGTTGAGTCAAGCGTCTGGAAGTTTACAATTTTACAAATAAAGTTCCTGAAAACAGTTAGAAAACAAGAATTAGATCTCTAAATACACGTGAAACACAAAGTTCACATGTACACCAGTGCAACGTAGCGGATGTGTTGACACCATCCGAAAGGCCTTAATCAACCAAACATCTTTGTCCAAGACACCAACTTCCTATATACGAAGGATCACGAGATATTTTCTGATGAAACAACAAAGGTTTATACCCATTTCTCATTTGAAACTCCCATCAAGGGAATTGCTAAAATATGCTGCCTTTCTAAGGTCATAACTATTTCTGGCGAAGCCAGACCGAAACACTTTTGTGAGCAAAGTTATTTGTTAAAAATTAAAAAAAAAAATCCGTTTGCAGCATTTACATTAGAGCTGAGGTAGTTATTTGAGTGATTCTCAAAATATATAAAAATTCTAATTTTTTTAACAATTTGTGAAGAAACTTGCAAATTACATGCGTTCAAAATCCAATATTCGGTGGTTTTGGGACCCTAGCTAACGGAAACTGGCATGGAGCTCTGGGTCTTAAGATTTTCTCCGGATGTTGTCGACCAGTATACTGGTCTCTTGAGGGTGGGAATACCATGACAATGCCTTTTGTAATGCTGTTCGAATCATGAAATACAGCAGGACCATCGATATTTGTTTTGAGCATAACTCCCCAGCAGATGGTTGTCGACGGATAAACTTACCATCACTTGAAAGCTCTATTAGTGCACTAATTTTATCTTCTCTCACCTGCTCCAAGGTATAATACAGCCGTCAAAAAACGACAAAACGACATAATGTAAAAAACTTCAACACCTCATCCCATTATAATGCAGGTATAGTATGTTTAAAAAAGTTGTGTATTTTGATGCTTTTAGTAACTTTGTAGGACATTATGTTGAGTCTGCTTCGAGCATCGGTGGTGAACGGTCGCATTACCTATTCTCTAAGTTATTTATTGTTCGGTGGCGTGAGTGATCGAGTGAGCAAATAAAATGTGAAACTGCTTCCTGGTGATATATGATGGTGCTGTTGGTGAGAATCATTATAGACTGCCGTGGTTAGTATTAGTGAGTAGTTTCACTAATACAGTCGTTTTTCTGGTTGAAAATAAAAACAAACCGCTGTCAACCTGAACATTTTGACAGTTGATCTCGTGGTTGTAAGCAATAAAAAAATCGATCCTATACGTGTAAGCAGCACGCTAGTGTTTGTGAGATTGCTCGGCGAGAGCCTAATTGCTTGGATAGTTGGTTTTGACCCACACCAATGGTTTACTATACTCGCTGTAACACCATATCTAGTTCCCAATGAAAAGAAAGAGATATGATGGAACGGCGGGTGTGGTGGTCCTGTGCTGTGGGTCATGATTGATTATCTATTTAATTGTGATCCACAGTATTAGTTAACCATATGCGTCGCATAACCTTGGTGTCGGTTTAGTTATCGGGCATAGGGCAATTGCTCTGTGTAATGAGAATCTGTGTTTAATGGCGTCGTCGCGCGGTACGCATTGTTTCGGTACCGTATTGTTCCTTCTCTTGTGTGAACAAATGTTCACATGAAAAAATTAAACCGGTTGGATATGTTTTTTAGCGTCGTAAAAATTCGAGGTAGGCCGGTTTGTTTTTTTTTTTTTGTAATATGCAGGAGCTCATGTTTTATAGCATAAAGTGTTTGTAGCTGTGCAGTCCGGGAAAAGATTCAACATGAAAGTTGATCATCCGTGAAGAACCAGTTTATGTTCAAGTGACCCGAAAGCATCAAGAGAGAGTGAGAAACTGGAGGGACGCCTGCGGAGTTGGGTACAGGCGACTCGTGAGTTAGTAAGTGCTCTCAAGGACATGAAGAAAGATAGGTAATTGTTACCCATTATATTTCTATTAATAAAATTTATTTTTAATAGTTTTGCGTCGACCATCAGTTTAGTTTGTTGAATCGGCTGTGTCGACACTTCGTTCCGCAGTTTATTGATACCGGGCGTAGCGTTTTGTCTAATGTTTAGTTTGCCTACTGTAAGATGGGTCCGTGGTGAGTACATATTTAATTGTGATCCAAATTATTCGTTCGTCATGCTCGTCGAGCTACCCTATCTTAGAACAAATAAACCACTGTCCCATTTTTTTTAAAGTGATTACAGTAGCATCCGTACTGTTGGTGTAGATCGGTACAAGTTGGCTCTCAGGCGTTGAGATTAATTGACTTATTTTCCTAATGAAATAACACTATCACACTCTGTGAGTGACCCCAATAGCATCCTTACTGTCGGTTTAAACCGGTCAAAACAGGCTTTTTAGCATTATTAAAAATCACTTTGTTTTCCCAATGAAAAACCACAATCACACCTTGTGAGTGGCTCCAACAGCATCCTTACTGTTGGTTTAAATCGGTTCAAATCGGAAATCACTCCTAATTTTCAAATATTTAATCGTTAACCAACACCTTATCGTTAACCAACACGAACCCTGCTGCTACCTAATCCAGTTATCCAAAATCCCAGTGATTTCTCGTGGAAGTGCAGTGAATTCCGCGGCTTCCAATAAAGCGAGTATCATGTCAACATATTCCTTCCCTTTCTTTACTTGACCTGCATTCGGAAGGGGCCGGCGCCGGTATTACTTTAGTTTGGGATCACCAGTTTTTACACATTGAAGATGTTTTTTTTTCCTCTGTTCGGGACATAAGCCATTGCGACCAGTAATTAGATCTATTGTAGTATATCCCGTAACCTTTGTTTAGTGCATGTTGATTTACCTCATCACTTTTGAGAAATGATAAAGTATTCGGTGTTGTTTTAGTTGTCATTGTTTGTTTTGTTGGCAATGAATCAAATTTTACTGAAAGTTTCCGCTATTTAAACCCTTTGAGGAGTAAGAGCACTCTTCAAATGCGCACCCCTTTGATAGTCAAAATCATATTCATTGCAAAAAAAAACAAACTATGACTTCGATACTGACCATGCATCAGAACCCTAGTCATAACCAACATAACTATAGAACATCAAATAGACAATGAGAATTCACATATACGAAGACTAATCATGTTTTACTTATTCTAAGCTCATCCTCGCACAAGCGCAAAACGAGTATTGTCACTTTTCATAAGACATAAAATGTAATAAGGACTAAGATATGTTCCTTCGACTACAACAAACAAAAATGTTCCCTAGTTTGAATTAATTCGGACTAGGGTTCGGTGGTAGATCTGATACCCCGTAAAACACCATGAAAGGTGATCTAAAGCTTGCTTCAGATAGAATTGGAACAAAAACAATTGCCTGTGTTTCAGTTATTTATTATTGAATTCAAGATCTTTTTTTATACAAATGTAGCATTTTCTTCATACTTTTAAGAAAAAGTACGGATAAAATTATTCGTCACGGTTTAGAAGGAATTCTCGAATTTTTCCTGTAACACGGCTCATTAGGCAGCGCACACCTTCTTCGTCCATCGTTTTAGCTATCTTATTCCACCAGGTCTTCATCTGATTGATGTCTTTGACAACCTTTCCCTTTGCCTTGAGTCTCCTCTTCATGATTGCGCAGTATTTCTCAATAGGGCGGAACTGGGGGCAGTTGGGTGGGTTAAGGTTTTTCGGAACAACCTGGACCCCTTTCTCTGCATACCATTCTTGAACGACTTTGCTGTAATGACAGCTTGCCAAATCTGGTCAAAACATTACGGGATGGTCGTGGGATCGAATGAAATTCGTTTTTGGAGACACTCTTTTTGGTATAGTTCTGACATCATTGTCTTATTTGTAACGAAAACTTTCGTTTTTTTGCCACAGCTGCAAATGCACTGCCAAATCATGAATTTTCGTGCAAATTTGTCGGCAAAAACAAATTTAAATTTGGCTGGAACATCCCCCCGAGCCGTTGCCAAGTAAAATTTTTGACATGGGATTTGCCCGAAGTCAGCCTTGACATAGGTTTCATCGTCCATCAGAAGACACCCGTCGAACTTGGTCAGCACCTGGTCGTATAGCTTCCGAGCACGTATTTTGGCCACACTATTCTGTTTTATGGTCCGATTTGGCTGTTTGCATGCTCGATACGACTTGATTCCTTCCCGGAGTCGAGTTCTCTTCACGGTACTGTGGGCAGCACCGAATTTTCTGGCCAAATCAAGGTCCGACAGATTGGGATTCCTCGTAATCGTCTTCAATATCTTACCACGCAGTTTCCGGTCGACAGTTCCACTCTGACGATTGGCTTGAGGCTTCCGAATCGTCGTCAATGTTTCAGCTGTTTCGCTAACCTAGATGCAATGGATTTTCCAAATAACTGTGCACAATTTTTTCCCTTCTTTCGGCTTCCATGTTGATTGTTTACAAAGTACAGTAGATTAGCGTCAAAAATTAATACGTGAAGCTAACCAAATTCCCGACACGTGGGCGTCAAGAACTTCCAAATCCGTCCAACAGGAGCGCCACAATATGAGCAAAAGTTTGTTCCAATTCTAAATGAAGCAAGCCTTACCAGCGTTACAGGTCATCTGTTGGTTCTCTGTATAAAAACAGCTGATCTGTCAATAACGGCGTAGCAACCTCGGGCGGTCAATCATGCTCATGCTCATGCTCTGCTTTAATCCGGATTGACACTCAGGAGGTCTTCGTTCCGCAAAATCAGTTCCACGGGAACGTTCCACGCATCTTTTCACCAGCGCCATTGGTCACTGGCGACTGTAATGTCAACGAATGGTTTTTGTCCGTTATTTTTGCCAGCTGGTGAGCTTTGACCCAATTAAAATACTCTCAAATACATAGAAGCTATCAGAGCGTTCCTTTTGTCACCTTTTGCCTTGCCTCCGGAAGAAATTGATCAACTTTGCAGACAATCACAATTGATTAAATTAATCTTACAAATTATGGGATCACTGATGTTAGTAAGATAATTCCATACAGGACAAGGTCTGCCGAGTCAGCTAATTTTAGATAAAACAAGAGTAAAAGTAATTCAGAGAAAGGCTTTTAGTCTTCAGAATCGTAGCAGCATCAACCAAACAACGCGTTCTAAGAGTAACAACACAGAAAGAAAATTATCAACGATAAATCTTTCCAGAGAATGCAACACCCAAACTTCATGGCAACCCAAATCACCAGCAAATGACCGATCTGTAGATCTTTTGTCGGAAAACATAACCATACCCAACATGTATCCGATAGGATTCATTTCATTAGATGTGTGTTCATCGAGATACACCATGCAGCCCGAAATATGTCCCAGTAGAATCCTGTCACAAGGCTCCCCTCCATCTCGGCCATTCTGCTTCTGCGTAGCGATGAACGAACCCCGATAAAGAAGATTGTTTTACACTATTTTTCATCTTTCGTTCCATCACATTCCCCTGTCATTTGGATCTTAAACCCACCACTTTCCACCCGACCACTAATCCCCGATGGAGATGGAATCTACCTTCACGAGCGTTTTTTACTTTTTCATTTTGGTCTTAGATTTTCGGCTTCCACTCGATTTAGCAAAATGGTATTGCTTTTGTCATTGCTGCTGCTGTTGCTGTGGATCAGTGACCAAGAATGGATACAAAAGGGAGATTTTACGGTGTGCTTTCACAGGCAACGGAACACGAATCAGAGTCAGAGCTTCGGCCGGATCGACACTGTCAATATTTACCACAGTCATTCCGCTCTTGCATCGCCCCCAGTCGGTCCTGGTCTTTTTTGTACCCCATCCAATTTCGGTCGTTCGATTGAACGACGATACGGGATAAAAGTAAGCATCTGTTGGTCTCAAAAATGTTGCAGATTCTGCAACGTGAGCCCTGGGGGGGATTGAGCAAAACTGCTTCCGGAATAAGGCTTCGCTGCGCTCTTACTGGAGCTGATCGGATGATGGAACGGCTGCGCTGGTGGGTCGGTCGACTTTGTTGGAAACTACTCGCTCGCTCCGACTGACGAAGACGACTCCGGTCCGGTGCGGCATGTCTTCTTGTTCTCTTCTTGTCTTCTAGCAGCACTGTTGCTCCGTTCGATTGTGTCATTGTGTACTGTTTTCGTACTTCTTCGCCAGCCATCGTGGTGTTGTGGTTCGTTTTTGTTTGCAATTTGCTTCCGGTTTATTTTGCTTCCTCAAGATGACTTTGTACTTTTCTGGTTTCCGACAAATCTCTGAGTGCAACCTTAGTCGGTTGTCCTTTTCTTGGGTTTTTTTCATTCGTCCACTCCGATTGATATCGTTTGCGTTTTTGATTCCTGGATTAGGATTGAGCCGGCGCGTTGTAGCAACTTTTGAGTGACACATTTCAGACGAGACTCCATTTTAATTCCACCGAAGAGAGCTTAACTTTTAAAGTTCATAAAAAGGTGCCCCAGGAATTCATCAAGTTGGCAGGAAAACTCTTAAATTAAATTAAATTTACACTTTATTCCCCACAAGCATTTTTCCGGGACTTCCATCCACAGCCGGTGCAAGTGCAAGCTGCAGGCGGATTTTTTCCTTTATTCCAAGAGCAGCGCACGATGAAACTTGGTGCTCTTCATTTTCATTAGTTGTGAGATTTTCAACACAAATTGAAATCTTTATTAGAAAGCTAGGCAGAATGAATGAAAAAAAAAAAAGGAACTTCCCCGGGTCCAATCCTGATAGCCGTGGGAGAAGTGCAGAAACGAAAACGACATGAATATTACATTGGGGGAAAACTTTATCAGCCATAAATATTATAACAAAAACGTGATTCGTTTTAATTGGATCTACTCATGGGAGAGCTGGTTTTTACCGGGATGCACAACGGGAAGAGCATTTTCAGCTTCCGAGCTGACTCGGCGGGAACACGGTCGGCGGGGGCTAGATGTCGGCTGCAGGTGTCCTATTATACCAGATTTTCTAATGGGCTATCTCTGCACAGTGGAGAGCAGAAGAAAATTCGGTACAAGGCTGCTTGTGGCTCGATTCGGAAAGGAATTCGCCTGCATATTTGATACGGCTCTGGCGCTGTCTGTAATGGTTTCTCAAAACCGGCGTGGGTCGAGAGCTTTCTGGGGACGGTGTTTAAGTTTTAAAATGGTGCTGGATTGAAGGGTGGTTAGAAGTTTACATGGATCTTCAACGGGGGGATTGCGATGCTGAACCTAAGGTAATCGTAACCTGTGATTTGTAATGATACTATTGCGATCATTGGCGTAACTACTGGGGGTGCCTAGAGAGCCGCCCCCCTCCAGAATTCTGTAGACCCCCCCCCTCCCCCCAGGATTTTTCCCTAATATATTTCTAATTTGAAATGTACCACTATACATAATCTCTACGGAATTGATCGGTTTTTTCCCAGTGCATATTGTTTTTGTACGTTGCTCGTTGGATCAGTGCAGAAACAGTTTTTATTGTATGCTTTGCGTAAGTTAGGATGAAACTTTTTTCGGTTATCTTTTTATGTTAAATAAACGATGTGATTGGGCAAAGAGTAAATGACGCAGAAATTTTAGAGTAGCTCGACTTCTACGCTCCCACCCATTACTTAAGAAGCAGGAATTTATTCTACCTAATAATCAAGGAACTAACTATGCCCAAAATGGACCCATAAATAAGATGATGTACTGGTATAACAAATTGTGCACCACAATTGATCTAACAATGAATAAAAATCAATTTAAAAAAGTACTTTTCTCACAATATCTATGAGAATTGAATTAAGACAAAAATGTAGAGCCGGTCTACTTATATGATTGACGACGAATAATATATACGTTAGAAAAAAAAAAATTACAAAATTGTGATTCCCGGTCTATACACATTATCCGAATTCCAAACTATTGCATATCGGTATAAAGTTTTACACCGAAAAGCATTTCCAGGAATTCATTTCCCAGAGGCCATTTTTCAAAGGCCGTTTCCCAGAGACCACTTGCTGGAATCACTAATTTTCCAAAACGGATCTTGGTTTTTGTTTTTTTTTTCGGAAAATGTATGCTTTCCTGAAATCATTTTCCAAGGGCCTTCTCCCAGAGGTCATTTCCCGGGAACCATTTCCCAGAAGCCTTTTTCCGTAATGACTAAGTTTTCAGAACGTATATCTGTCCTCCTTTTTTCGGGAAATTCATTGTTTTCCGGGATCTATTGTTCTGATGCTATTTCCCAGACGCCATTTCCAGGATTGAACCATTTTCCAGACAATTTTCCAATTGTCCTTTTTGTTTTCAAGAAAGAATTACTTTTCTGCAACCATTTCTTGGAGCCCATTCAAAAGACGCCATTTTCTGAGTTGATCTTTGTCCTTATTTTTTTTCGGGAAATTATTGCTATCCCGTATTTTCCACATGCTATTTCCCAGAGTCCATTTTCCAGACATAATTTCCTAGAGGTAATTTCCCAGAGGCCATTTCCCAAAGGCCACTTTTCAGACGCCATTTCTAGGAATGGCTTTAATTTTAAGGTGATGATTGAGTTTCAGAATACATTTCACAAAGGCTTATTTTGGCTTTGAAAATTACGTGTTTTGCTTTTGCTTTCGTTATTTATTCAACTTCAAGTAATGATAAAATTATAGGTTTTCGAGTAATTTGCGTAGGACGTTGTGAATGGAATCCTTCTCTTAGTGTGTTATGGTCGTGTTTCTTTAGATAGATTGTGCTTCGGTAGTTTTTTTCCTCATTTTTTTGTTTTTTAATGCCCCGCTTTCGCATCCGGACGAACTTTCCAACAACAGAAAAGGAACATTGGTGAGGTCGTTTTATATTATCAAAAATATAAATTAACTATATACACGCCAGGATCAAGAATGTCCATTTTTGATTCTGGAAGTGTGAAAACTCTTCACATATTCATTTGATATGCGAAGATTTTCATGCGGGGCTTACTGTATATGAAGATGACCTCAGAATGTACGTATAGGAACAGGCATTCTTGAAATGGGTCGTTGGATTTTCAATAGAGCTCTCACCTCAATCTCCAGGGCTAAAAATGTTTGCACATAGTGATTACATATAAATTACTGAAGAAATGCAGACAAGTTTCTTTCATGAAAGCAGTGCCGGTCAGTGGGAGATTGATTGCAAACACACAAACACACACACACACACACACACACACACACACACACACACACACACACACACACACACACACACACACACACACATTTCACAAAGGCTTATTTTGATTGCTCAGTCAGGAAGGCAATCGCCCTTCACCTGCCCTCTCCCTGGCTACGCCTATGAACCTAGATATCGTTCTGGGTACAAAAGTTTTCCAGATCAAAATCGAAATTAGAACGCAGATAGTCCACTTAGAAATTCACTAGCAGGCATGCGCACAAAACTAGTATATCACGGTGTTTTTTTGTAAAAAGTTGATTAATTAATTCCATTCACTTATTTTGTACACTTTGTAGGTATTTGAAAAATAATTCCTTTCTTATTTTCATTTTTATTAATATTAAAACCTCGAAACTCATAACAATAATAATAGCGACAGTACAATTTGGAGCCTGTTAAGTTGAAATATAATATTTAAAACACTTTTCCAGGTACGTATTTTAATTTCATTATGCAAGAAAGTTTAACAATAATGAGTTGTGTTTACAGGCGCAATTAATGCATTATTTTCTCTTGTACGAAAAAGTAAAGATTTCCCAGATTGATTAGAATTTTTGAAATTAACGAATGTTCATAAGCAAAATATGGAGATAGAAGTATATTCATTAACGAAAATATTTAAAAACCTGTAGTTTAAGAAGTTAATTTAACAAACGACACAATAAAACAAATCAATAGTTGCAGTGGCAGTATTTCTCTAACAATGAATTAAAAGGAGGTAACATATAATCAGGTAAATTTCTGAAATAATAATATTTGTTGTGATTGACTTCAGTACCATTCCCAAAAGGTAATTGTAATTATTGAACTACTCACAACGCAGTATTGATGAAATGCATATAGTAATTAAAGAGTTATTTCTAGAGGGGACTTCTGCACTGTCAACATAGACAGAGTTCTGAACTTCGTTTCAAGGATTGTTCGAAATAATTATATAATAGTTTACTCAGACCTTTATAATTAGAAATTGATTCAGTTATTGGGTGCAATAATCCAGGGATGGGTACTATGGGTACTTTTATAATGGTGCTCAAGCGGTCGAAGTATGCTAGTGTGACCATGGTATTCGTCCTAGTAAAGGGGAATATTCAAGAGTCGAGGGTCCAGCCTTGACAAACAAGCTGTCATGCAGCTCCATCTAAGAAAACAAATCTGAACATACCCTACTAACAACGCTAAAGATGAAATGGAATGAACATTGTTCATGATATTTTATGTATTTTAAGTTACTGAATTTGGTGGTAGCAACATTTACCGAAGTTCTAAGATTTAGTAATTTTCACGACTTTTTTAAAAAGTTATTCATTAATATAGGGGGTAATCTTACCGCAATCGAGGCTTACGTTTGTTGAAAATGTTGTTAACCTGTTAAAACTAATATTTAACTATTCTATTCTTCACATATTATAATTTTTCGATCATAGTGATGCAGCAATTCAGAACCCGTCGAAAAAACATTTCTTATTTTCTTAAAATCAAACCATATGAACAAATATCTAAGGTAAATATCTGATATATACTGCTTGTAAAAACAATGTATTTCTTGTTCATTTAAAGGAGACAGAGTTCCGATCATTTATTTAAACGCTTCTCAGTATTTCCTTGGAAATTTTTATCAAAACTCCCCTTACATTTCTTATAACAGTTGTCTAACATTTACTCTTAAGATACCTTTAGAGGATCTGATTTTTAATCAAAAGGTTCTATTTTTGCATTATTGAACTTAGCTTTTTTGGGTTTTTGGTGGCGAAAATATTAAATACATCTACAGTTTTTCATACAAAATTGTCATATTTGTCATTTTCTATGTCAACACTCAGAGGATTGATTGAGCGTTGGGACCGTAGCTCAGCAATAACCTAAATTTTAAACTGTGTTGAGTTTATAAATTTTGAAACCAAGTTTTCAAAATAACATCTTATCCACCAACTTAGAAAATTTTCAAAACAATTATTTTCTTTACAAAATACCCAAATTTCATAGGAGTTAATAATTTTTCCATTCTTGTAGAACATTTCAATTTCAAATTATTTTAAAACTATTTCTTTCCAAACCTTCTAACATGGCGAATCTGACGCTATTTTGAAGACTTAACTTGTAATTTATAATTTCAACACAGCTCAAAACAGTAGATGCATTTGTAATTTTCGCCTATACGGTAGTTGCTTACATTCTTATGTTGAAGTTTGCAGAAGCAGATAATTTCCCTTCTCCATGCGAAGCGCTAGGAGTGGACAGTAATTTTATTGCTAGAACGAATAGACATGAAGAGAAAGTGTATTGATAGTTCCGTATAAGACAACGGCAGGCTTTGAAATTGAAAGATACAAGATTGAAAACGAGCGGAGGGCATTTGAACGGTAGTATCCGATCAGGCACATTCCCCCTTGCCTATCATGCATGGAGTAGTATGACAATGGGTTATGTGCCTGATCGGATACTACCGTTCAAATGCCTTCCGCTTGTTTTCAATCTTGTATCTTTCAATTTCAAAGCCTGCCGTTGTCTTATACGGAACTATCAATACACTTTCTCTTCATGTCTATTCGTTCTAGCAAAAAAACTACTGTCCACTCCTAGCGCTTCGCATGGAGATGAGAAATTATCTGCTTCTGCAAACTTTATCAAAGATCGTTACTTCCGCGCAAGGGAGAATACAAAAAATAACAATCAAAGTATACATTCTTATGCCATACCTTCACCAATTTTCGAAAAAAATATCCATGGAATTTCGATGCTCTGGAATACTATAAATGTCAATCCAATTCTCAAGTTCAACCTCAAACCCATGGATGTTTCTTTTGAACTGCCGTGAAATTCTCAGTAGGTTTTTGATAAACTAACCCTTGGAATTCTCCTTCAAATTTTTTGAACTCTCTATGAAAATTTAGCTTTTATCTTTTAAATTTTCGACACAATTTTAAAAATATTTAAAAGGCATAATCCAAACCAATCCAAATTTTGACATAAATTTAAAATGTTCATTGACCCAATGCTGTTCTTTGTAGTTTTTAGATTTTTTAAGTTTATAGTTGACTCTATATAGACTCAGCTCTATTCTCCGCCTCGGATGAGTTGAGACGCCTCAAGGGAATCGAATAAGGTGACCACATCCTCAATTTGATCCACACGGAATAATACGAGGTATATATTCGCCATACTGGGTTCTTTTGAATCATCGCGACTCACCAAGGCGCAGAATAGACCTAATTATTCGATTAAACCTGTTCTGCTTCATCAATAAAAATAACCTGTCCCAAACAATTACGCTACTTTCATCGCTCTTTTCAATATTCCTATAAACGAAAAATATACTTCAGGCAGACCCCGTCCAGGCCCCTCCTAAAATAATTGTTTACCTCCGCCAATAATTGCGATGCCGGGAGGTTGATGGACAGCCAGATTTTGGTGGGAGAAAAACATGGATACCTGGATAGGTTTTTAGCAGTTATAGCATGATTTGGTGATTGTTTTTGCGATATATTTTGTCAACGTTTATGTTTATGTCACCATGCGAATCTATATAGGGTAACGGGATGTAATGTTAGCCTAGCTCCTTCATTCGGCCTATGTACCAAATATGTCATTATTTCAGTTCTTATCAACAAAATCATGTTGCTATTAAAATGACCGATTTATTTCAGAGCCATTTAGATCTATTTAATCAACTTATAGTTGTTAACTTCCGTGTAATTTAAGATTTTCTCAAGTTTTTAGACACCATCATTTTACTGGTTAAGCTGAACAGATTACCTACACGATCTTCGAATGATATAAATTTGCTGAAAATGAACCTGTAAACCGAATAATGCAGGCAAAATAGTCACACGTTATAAACTAACAAGTCACATAGGTAAAATAATAATGATTTAACATGAAAACCATAGATCCAATGTTAGGAACATATTTTTTACTAGGTTCCCATCTATGGTCTGTTGTATGTAAAGCGTAGTTAAAATGTTGTTATTGGTAACATTTACTATAAAAATTTCTGAGTTTCGGTTGAATGTTTTTCATATGACTCATCTTAACACAATCTAAGGGAACAAAATCTGTGTAAAGTGAATTATAATGTTTTGATTGACGAAAGGCCGCTAAATCATATGTATAAATCACTTAAGTGTTTCTTAGCAGTTTAAGTACAGTTTGATTTGTGAAATTTTTTGTTGGGTAGAGCGAATACAGATGGTAACGACTTGAATCAGAAATTCAGAAAAAGAATCGTACGTAGACAACATTTCTATTGAATGAGACGAACTTGCATCCTTGATTAGACCCAATTTGGTACCCATAGACCGACATTACATCCATATTCTTCGAAAGTTTCTGACTTTATAAAATGAGTTGTGTAACTTTTCGTGATACATTCTACCAGATGGCTTATTAAACATATATTTGCAAGTGTATAGCTAGTTTAATGTTACTTCCAGCTTAAATACCGTATGAGCTATAATAAAAAATGTAATCGATTGTTGCACATTAGGCTGAGTCAAGGGACACATACCCTATTATAATTAGGATATGAAAGGGACCATCAGGGGACCATTGAAGCGAAAAGGATTGAGAGAGTAGGAATACTAAAGCAAACGTAGCTAACAAATTGTGGACTAAAGGCGGATTCTTACATCATACTTCATGATATGAGGGTAAATCAAGTTCTCAATTATTATACTTACTATTGCTCCGGTATCATTTAATTTATCTATTGTTTTTACTCTACTAATGTAGAATACCAAATCAAAATGGAATGAATTAAAGTATGCCCACGATAAATTTCAGACACCAAAATATTACCAGAAAAAAAATCATAATTTTACAGAACTGATTGTTTATTTCACAAGGATAGAAATATATCAACATAAGAAACAGTTCCCTAGTAGCGCACTTGTTGCCATTCGGTTGAAATAACATAATTATGACTTGTTAAGTTATAATCAAGTTACTATAACTCATTATGACCATAGTGTGCTACTTGGGTTGATAAAGTTGTTAAATCCCGATTCAAACACTTGTGATCGATGCCATCATGATATGTACAGTCGCTGATTACACTGTACCGGCTAACTTATTCCACTTTTAACGCATTTGTTGTACATTTGTCACTTCTTTACCGAAGTTTCGAAGTATCGAAGTTTTCGCTTGACAATTGCCCACTATTTTTCGATCGGTCTGAACTCAGGACAATTCGGAGTATTAATCTCATTCTAATTCCTCCTTAGAGTAGTTGCAGCTGGCTAGATCTGGCAAAATGCTGAATGACAACCGCAATTTCAGACATTTTTTAATGTAAAGCTTCGACATCATTGTGTGAGATGTGATGAAAACCTTGGTTTCAAGGCCATAACTGCAGATTGCTTGCCAAATCATTAGTTTTCGAGCTGAGTTATCAGCAAAAACAAATTTATACCTGAGGACATCCCCACGACCAGTTTTCAGGTAACATTTTCGTCCGGGGATTTGTTTATAATTCATTTTGACATATGTTTCGTCATCCATTAAAATACAGTCATCAAATTCCGTCAAAACTCGCTCGTATAGTAATCGTGCTCGCTTTTTGGCCAATAAATTTTATTTCAGGGTGTGATTCGAATGTTTACTGGGACAAAAAGACTTATATTCTGCTCTTGAAAGGGTGTTACGCACGGTGGAAAAGTTGGAATCGTATTTCTTTGCCAAACCAGGTACAGAACACCTAAGTTGCCTTTCACGTACTTCAGCACCTTTCTCCTCAGCTATTTGTCCCTAGTGACATTTCTATGATAGATGTGCTGTGCTCAGAGTATCCTTGTAACGTTTGATTACAAGACACACCGTTGACTTTGGGAATTTTATATTTTTTGCTATTTTTCAGGCAGACTACGAAGAATTCTCTAGAAGTATGTGCACAATTAATGTGTACAATCTACCGCTAGAAACTATCACAAGCTATCAGTGGTACATGAGAGCGATCCAATTTCCAATACTTCTATCCAATTATCGAAGCTTGCCGTACACTGACGAAACTATCAACACTTTCGAAAACTTTCAACAATATCTTTCAATCTAGAAAACATTACTGTCCACTCTTGGTGCCTCATGGTGATGAGCGAACATCTCATTCTACATAGTTGATTAAGATGTTAATACACCCGCTATCAGGTTTCGTACGGTATTTTCAGATACGCCCGCCGTGACTGATCGGCGGACAATTTCTACGTCATCGGCAAAGCCGATGAATTTACTGAATCTGTTGAAAATCATGTCCAGCATGTTGAATGTCGCCCCTCTCATAACCTCTTCGAGAGCAACGTAAGATAGCAAGAATGAGATTCCATCACTTTGACGGAGCCCCCGGCGGGATTTGAATGGACCCGATGATCATTGGCGGAACTAGACAATTAGTCTGGAGGGGGCCTGTCCAAAGGTTTTTTTTTTTCGTTTATAGGAATGTTAAAAAGAGCGACGAAAGTACCGTCATTGTTGGGGACAGGTTATTTTAATTGATAAATCAAAACAGTTTTATTCGAATAATTAGGTCTATTCTGCGCCTTGGTGAGTCGAGATCTCTTAAAAGAATCGAGTGTGGTGAATATATACCTCGTGTTATTCTTTGTGGATCAAATAAAGAATGGACTCACACGATGTTACTGTAGTCACATTACTCGATTCTCTTGAGCCGTCTCAACTCATCCGAGACGGAGAATAGACCTGAATCTATATAGAGTCAAGTTTGAACTAAAAATCTTAAAACTTAAAAGAACAACATTGAGTCAATACACTTTTTATATGTATATCTACATTTAGATTGGTTTGGATAACGCGTTTTAAATCTTCAAAATTGTGTCGGTTGATACTGATTCCTTCACAACTCCGTCCCCAATGCCTAAATTAGTCAGTTTTGAAAATCAGTTCTGCGTCATGGTACTTTTCAGTCATTTTTTTATGCGTTTCATTGCTGAGAAGCTCCACTCGCTCCAACCTTTATAGATTGGATGTAATATCAACTTTCAGTTCCACTCGCAAGGTTTCCAAAGTTATTTTGAACTTTTTATGGCGCAAAAAATTCAAACGACAGTTGCTTGGGTTTGCAGGTTTTGTTGTTTTATATCTAGAGCATCTGAATAATGGTCTATGAACTCCTGCCAATTTGCCTTATCTTAACGCGATAACCAGTCAGCTGACTCAGCAAATTCTCCAGATGTCCTACAACATTGTCGATTACCTATTAAAGTAATAAAAATAAAACACAAAATATCTGAACTGCCGGTAATTGCAACTCAGTCCCATTTGAATTTTTATCAGTTTTTAGTTAGCATCATGAATCTGTTTATATATTAGTCTTCTTTGCTATAATTCTCCTAGTGTACGCTTCACTGATCACAGTTCCTCCATTGATTATGATCTCTCCGTGAAGCAGGCTATTCATAAGTTCCAGATCAACTTCGACCTATTTTAATTCCCCATATTTTTATTTAAAGTGCAATAGAAGAATTTTCACTGATGGGTTGATTGATCCACTGGTTTTGATATCTACTATGAATATCCATCTGGCTTCCGGAAATTTAGGAACCTTGTTTCGTATATGTTGCTTAACTGGCAGCAATCAATTTCGCATTGGGACATTTAAGACCATTATTTCATCTTATCGGATAGTCTAAGTTCTATTGAGGCCGGTCGATGAGGACAGTGAGGCACTCATCTTATTTTCTTCAAAAAATAAGGAAGGAGATGTGGGTATTGGTCGAAAGATCATGTAGGATTATCTTTGTATGGTCCCCTCACATTGCTTAATACCAGGCAATGAGAAGGCGGATTCTCTAGCAAAGGTGGGTGTGCGCACAAGAAGGCGAGATTTTCTATAGAAGAAATTTGCATAGTGATCCCTAGTAGCACACTTGTTACCATTCAGTTCAGATAACATAAATATGACTTGCAAAGTCATAATCAAGTTACTACAACTAATCATGTTCGTAGTGTGCTACTTGGGATTTTTTCTCATTAGTACGTTAATGAATAAACTTCTATCTCCATATTTTAATTATCGACATTCGTTAGCTTCGGAACTTTTAATCACTCTGAGGAGTCTATACTCTACAAGTGAAGAGTCTATACGTACAAGTGAAAATAATATCGTGAATTCTAAAAGGCGCCTTTAAACAAAGCTCATTATTGTTAAACCTTCTTGAATAATAAAATGAAAATACGTACAAACAAAAGTGTTTCAAAACTTATGTTTCAACTTAACAGGCTCTACATTTTATTGTCGCTTTTATTTTAGTTATGAGTCTTAGGGTTTTGATATTAATAAAATTGAATTATTAGAATTCAGAACTATCTTAGGCAAAAGCGTAGGACTTTTGTTAAGCAGTATTTTGAAGCAAACGCATTATATAAAAAATATAATTAGTTATTCAAAACAAGCTGTTAAAAGGATCAGCAAACATCTCTTTACCGGGTTCCTCTAGTAGGTTGTTGAGTAAACAACGACGAGAATAACATTACTAGTAAAAATGAGCTATGTTTTCAAAAACTACAAATTGAATATTGGTTTCCATCACATGTGGTCTTTAGGGAGTGTAAAAACAGAGATTTCACATCGCTAGAACCATTATGTGCCTTTGGCGGTATTTGAGCACGATCAAGCGCATACATTTTTGCCAGTCAGTGTGGCGGATCCGTGACCTTTATGCATGGTGATGTGTGGCAAAAGTGTGTGCGTTTGCTTCGAAATACTGCTTAGCAAAAGCCCTACGTTCAATCTCATAACCTGCCGAACTCTCTCCGGACCTATTGATAGGTTCACATCTTTGGTTTTAGCAAAAACTGCTGTTCACTACTGGGATCCCATGACGTTGGGAAGATATTTCCAATTTCAAAACATTTTAACAGGGGCAAACTCCCGAGCGAAGTGATGTAATGTTTGTATTTGTATTTGTATTTGTATTTGTATTTGTCTTTGATTCATCGGACTTTGTGAAGTACCTACATCTAATAAAAGTCAACGTTAAAAACGGTTCAGCAAGGGGTGACGAAATCTTGAGGCGGACATGTTGAAATCAAATTCGTCGGATTCTACGTTGAACCGACGGGTCATGGCGACAATGGAACTATTTGCAGCATGATTAGTTGCTTGTCATTCTTCGTGAAGCAACGCTTTCGGTCGAAGGGTTCGGGCAGGAGCATATAGACTGATTCTCTACAGCAACTCAGGAACATCATATTCAGATAAGAGAAGCTTGGCTACGAATACAGATTGCGCGACATTCCTTCGTTTAGCCAGAGTATCCAGCCCTAGTAGATGACAGCGATCGACGTATGCAGGCAAGTTTAACGGATCACTCCATGGAAGGTGGCGCAAAGCATATCCTACAAATCTGCGTTGGACAGCTTCAAACCGCGCACTCCATACATCCTGGTAGGGGTTCCATACAGCAGATGCAAACTCAAGAATAGAGCGTACCAGCGAGCAGTAAAGAGCTTTGAAACACAGCGGATCACGAAACTCATTGGAGATTTTGAACATGAACCCAAGCTGGCGATTGGCTTTATCAATGGTACCTGAGAAGTGGCGAGTAAATGTTAGTTTTTCGTCCAATACAACTCCGAGATCTTTCACATGATCAACCTGTTGAAGTGGAGATCCAGCAATACTGTAATCAAACTGGATAGCATTATTCGTTCGACCAAAACTTATTACGCAACATTTTGAGATGCTCAGAACCATCATATTTCGCTCGCATCAATTACTGAAAATTTTAAGAAGTTTCTGTAGTTCGTAACAGTCTGCTAGGCTTCGAACGACAAGATAAATTTTAAGGTCGTCTGCAAACAACAACAGAAAACCTCCATTAAGCAATATGAGGGAAACATCGTTTATGAAAAGCGAGAACAGCAATGGTCCCAGGGTGCTTCCTTGGGGAACTCCGGAATGGTTCGAAAAATAGGCCGATGAATTGTTTCCAGTACTGACAGATACTTGACGTTGCACAAGATAAGATCGAAGCCATGTGTAGAAAGCAATGGAACAACAAATTTTCTCCAGTTTTGCAAGCAGTAAGTCATGGTTAACTTGATCGAAGGCAGATTTGAGATCGGTATAAACAGCATAGATTCGGAGTTTTTTACATGCGTTCTCCATGCGAAACGACGTAAAGCTGATAAGATTCGTTTCAACAGAGCGGCCGGGATAAAAGCCGTGTTGATAGGGGCTAATGTAATTCTTGCAGGTAGTACAAAATTTGTCGTTTATCAGCGACTCAAATAATTTTGATTCCTCACCGAGTGAAGTAATGCCACGGTAATTTCTTATATCACTTTTGCCTCCTTTCTTGAAAACTGGAACTTCCGATGCATTGGAAATTTTGATTGCTGGAGTGATAAGTTGAATAGCAGAGAAAGTGGAGTAGCTAAAATGTCAAGGCATTTTTCAACACAGCAGAAGGAATCACGCTAGGTCCAGGATTAAAGGACGATTTGGTCTTGCGTATCACCGATAGAACCACCTGACCGTCGACAGCAAAGACATCCATGTTAATCACATCGCTGGGTACTTCCCGCACAGCACTTTCCTTCCTCTTAAAGTTCTCCAACGACCAAAATTTCTTCGGAAGGCGTCGAAGATTTTCCTGTGTGCGATGTACATAATATTTGTAATGGAGTTTGTCATAGCGCCGATATTCATTGCTGGCGCGATTAAAATCCAATTTAGTAGAGGCACATCGTCGAATGGAAAACGCGCGAAGAGCCCCAGCGCGCACTTGTTTCATGTTGCGTAGAAGAGCATTAGTCTACGATGGTTTTCTCGGAGTTTGGCACTTCGGTACAGCTGCCAAAACACTCTCACGCAGTAAACAGTTGAAGCTGATTCAATATCAGGCATCCAAAACATTCCAATCGATACGGGATAAGCCAACGGATATGTACCAATTTTTCATCCTTTAAGTTACAGTGGGGTAAGTGAAAAGTGTGGAGAATAGGTTATGCGCACTTTACTCTTTCAGAAATAGTTACTCGTTCAAACTACTTCTGAAGGTAGCAAAGTACAAACGCAACTTAAACTGGAAAAAAAACCTGCAATACCATAGAGATTCTGAATAGTGTTTCATTTCAAATTAGAAATATATTAGAGAAAAATCCTGGGGGGGGGGCTACAGAATTCTGGAGGGGGCCTGGCCCCCTAGGCACCCCCAGTAAATACGCCAATGCCGATGATCCAACCGATATCCTCACACAGCACTGGGTGTCATCCAAGAAAATGGTCCGTTACTCCCAGCCCCACTCAGTTGATTCGTTATACCATTTCACTGAAACTGTTCAATCACAGATTAACACAACAAACAGTCAGTCAAGTTAAGCTAAGCTGAGCATTAAGGACGGTGATCGCACGATATTTTTCACTGTCCAGATTGTCACCTTTCTTGTAGATAGGTCATATAACTCCATCCTTCCATTCCTCCGGCAGCTGTTGGGTATACCAAACCCTGACGATCAGTCGATGCAGTCAATTGACCAACTTATTCGGGCCAATCTTGATAAGTTCTGTTGACTATGACTAACAGAAACAGAGGCACATTTATGTTTTCTCAACATAATGACAACATGTGTACTATTAGTAGTGGTAAGTGGAAGAACGAAAGATATGAAGAGACAGTGTTGATAGTTCCGTTAGCGGGCTGTGAAAAATTGAATAAAAATCACTTGTAAACTGAGCTGTATTTACAGACAATCGGTAGAAGCATTACAAGCCATTGCAGTACATAAGCACAATTAGGCGCGCATTATTTTGCCAGTCATGGGAAAATCCTCCTTATGCCTTCCCAGCACATGTATTACAAGTATTACTTCATATTCCCTTCACTCAATTTACAACTACTTCTGTTCAATTATTCACAGCCTGACATACACTGACGGAACTATCAACACTTTCTCTACATATCTTTTGATGCTTTTTTTTTTTAATTACTGTCCAATCCTAGAGCCTCCTGGTAATGAGAGATTATTCACTTCTACATCATCTTAATCGTTACTCAGCGTATGGAAAATTCAAAAACAACAATTATGGTATAACTGTTTATACTTCAATGTAAATTTATGCTTATTAGCAAACATGGACCTTTTTGAAATCATCTATTTTGTCTTACAGCAGTTTGTTTATTTAGGCGGCCACATTCTGTGGTATAAATTTCACGGTGTTTCGTACAGTAAGTCAAAAGTAATTTCAGATGGAAGCCGAGAGGTGACAAAAAAAATCTGCAATCTGATAATCCAACGTGGTCCGCAATAAAAATCTCAAAAACGTTGAAAATCGCCAAATCAACCGTGTATGATGTGAGTTAAACTATTTGCATTCGCAAATGCTTTTATAAAAAATGTGGAATTCGGATCAGGAACGACTTACGCGCTCTGAGGTGTTACTCGAACTAACTTTATTGAATCGAACTGTCTCACCAACCAGCTTCGTATTTATGTTTAAAGGAATGCATAAACTCACCTTAGACGCAACAATTATTTATCGCGTTGCATCGTCTGGGCTGCTAACTATGGACTTTGTCCCCAAAGTCGTATGAGTCGATGTGAAGAATGCGACTGGTGCTAACTATTCCTCTCTTAAAATGACTTTGTCCTCAAAGTCGTATTGGTCGATCTCTAGTCGGCATGCTCAAATAATTGTTGATTTGTTGAAGTCTGTTCTTTTTCTTGCTGGTGCAGGTTGATTTCAATTTTAGTATTCCTATGTTGTCTTCTTGTTGAGATGATGTAGATAATAATTATCACTGTTATCAGGAGTAAGGTTGAAAAACTGATTACTCCAAATGCATGAAGTTTCCATTTGAAAGAATTATTCTGCAAATACACATGTTTAAGCATTGATCGATGCTTTAATGTCAGGTTTGCCAAATACTCAGGTGGTGGAATATCGATAATATTTTCTTCATATGCTAATATTCCTGTTGTTGGTCTAAATGTTATTTTTGGATTTTCCATGATGATATTTGTATAACGGTAATTGTCAAGATATAATTCACATTGCTGGAAGTGAATTAGGTATGATCCATCCAGTAGTTGGGTTAAATTGCTGCAGTTGGTTTGTAATGTAACGTTCACATTGTTCAGAAGTATTGTTGCGTTATTGATTCTTTTAATTATTCCAGTTGAATATACTTTTTCGTATGTACAGTTTGCGAGACGAAATTGCACCAAGTTATTGATACATGGGCTTGTATTTTGCAATGATTCAGAATCGCATTAAAAATATTCTGAATCCTCTTCGCATTGGCTTGTTGTTTCGAAAATATGTAATTTATTCGTGATGATGTAGTTTGATCTAATATAAATTCTTTGTTGATTTTGAATCAGTGGATTTATATATTCGTAGCTGTAGATTTCATTTGAAAGTTATGGTATTTGCAGCATATACATTACATGCGTATTATTTATGGCAATTTGTGTACGAGTTTTTGTAAGTAATTCTTCAAATGATGTTAAAGTAATATTCTGTTTTTGTAGAAAACTTTTAATTCTTATGAAATCTTTTAAAGACAAAATTTGACTGCTTGGAATACCATTTTTTGCAAGTATAATAGCATCTTCGAGTATTTCCATTTGATTTTGTGCTGCATCCAAATTAAACAAGATCGTTAGGAGATTGGTTTCAATTACTTGTTGCTGATTTGATTTGAAGTCCAGTTCTAGTAATTCATTGGTAATTTGATTTAAGTGGTTGATACCGAAGTTCACAGCTTGGTTGATGAAAATTTGTTGCTCGTTGTTGTCGATTAGCGAGTTCATTGTTTTGTTGATTATACTTAGGTCTTCAGCATCTGGTGTACCTGCAATCTTAGGTCTTCAGCATCTGGTGTACCTGCAGCCTGTTGAAGTGGCGGACTTAGTCCGTGCTTCAACCTACCCCGCAGTGGGATGTTAGGCAAAAATGTCGTTGGTTCGAGTACCACTGTATACATGCCCTTTTCGCTCAATTTCCTAAAACATCTGTTATATTTCCAAGCCTGCCGCACACTAGCGGAACTATCAAAACTTTCTCTTCATATCTTTCATTCTAGCCAAAAACATTAATGTTCACTCTTGGTGCCTCATGGTGATGAGCGAACATCTCCTTCTACATCATAATCGTTACTCCTTGCACGGAGAATAAATAACATAACAATTAATGTATTTGAATCATAGAATGTTCTACGTACTTACTCACTTACTTATGCTAACCAAACGTAGCATTAGATCAGTACCTGCGTTGCAATGTTCCGCTACGAAACCAAAGGAACTAATCAAACGGTGTAACGTTGTCTACGTCAACCGGTCGTGTGTTAAACACAACCCCACTGATTTTTATTTTTTTTTCATTGGGGTGAATCTGCAATTTAGAGACTCTCTTTGATTACTTTCACTTTCATTCATATTCCATTCAGCGTTACGTTTTTCATTCAACTATTTGTAGAGTATGATATCCAGCACTGTTGTGTTTCTATCTGTACTAAAGAATCCCTCAAAAGATTTATAATGGCGCTGTAAAAAATGAAAGAGAGAGAGAGAGAGGAGAGAGCCTCTCATTGTAAGATTCACCCTTTTGAAAAAAAATCCTAGAAATGACTACGAAAGCCATTGTTTACAAAAGCAAATTCGCCCTAATCTAATGTTGGTGCTAAAAGTACACTGGCAGTTGCTTGAACGAAACGGCAAAGCTGATCACGCTCACCCTCTGGATGGCACATCGCATCGAAATGTCATAATTTGTTATAAAATCAAATTTCTAAATGGTTAATAAACATTACTTAAGGCATACATACACGGTGAAAAATTTCGTCGGCGCGCCTCAAATTGCCCGGCGGCGCGGGCAAAAAGAAAATGCAGCGGCGCGCCGGTCGAAAATAGTGGCGGCGGCGGCGCCATAAAATCGTCGTCGGCGGCGGCGCACAGATCTAGTCCATGTTAAGTGTTCAGTGTGTGCAACCACTGGATGTTGAAGACGATGTATTTCTCTCTCTCTCTCTCTCTCTCTCTCTCTCTCTCTAAAAATAAGCTCGCCTCCCTCCCTTTTCGAAATCCTGACTACGCCTCTGCAACCAACCAATTAATCCGTAGCGCCACCCAATTGAACGTTGTTGGCAATTGTCAAGAGAATCCTGCAAAATGATGGCAAGGTCGTTCAGAACATGGATCAGTTCAAAAGAATTTTAGAAATGTAGTCAGGCTACTGTGCAGAAATTGATGAGAATAGTAAATTGCAAGATTCGTTTGTACGTCAGGAATGAACTATCTGTCGAAGTTTGATCTCAAAATGCACTTTCTACATCCCATACAGAAATAAAGGTTGCTTTTGGTTTGGACCTCAAACACGTGTTTTGGTTTCAACAGAGTTTGCTCTTATACATATTGTTCAGTTAGTATTCGAATAGTTTGATTTCCATATAATCTCCCATACGAAGCCCACATAAGAGATTTTTTTCGCACCATTATTGAATGCAAACCACCGGTTAAGCTCGTAATTGGCACTTTCAATTTAATTCCTATTATTAACTCTGGTTGCTGTTAGTGAAAATAAGGGTTTATGCATTCTTTTCTTCCTGGCTGAAAATGCAAAAAAAACAACCATCAGCCATGGCAATTTGATTGGACATTCAACAACCTTTTAAATTCTTTCACATAGCTTGTCCACGTTGGCATGTCAACGGACCGGAACATATTACTAGAAAGCTGTTTGTTTTCCAGAACATACAAGGTGTGGCAGAAAATAATGCGAAAATGTTCAAACTTGAGTATTGGATTAAATGTGTAGCTAGCGACTAATTTCTGTCGAAAGTGTATTTGTTTATGTTCACTTTCAAGTGCTGCATCCAAACATTCTATTTGTTTTATTGAAAATTCGTCAAAATTTTCGCGAAAGAAGTGATCACCAGTTTGTTGCTCGCCCAGAAGAAGCCGAAATAGATTGCTAAGGTGGTAGGGTGCCATTTGGTAACACTTTACCGCATAAACAAGTCCTTGCAGGATGGTCCTAAGCAGCGGACGTCCACGCTTTGCACGCCGAACGTGATCAAATCGATCTGTTTAAAAATTGCTCGCAACCCGATGCGTTCCATAAGAAAACTTGCAAAGGAAGACAATATTTCGGAGAAATTCATGCGGAGAATCATCGAAGAAGACCTGCACGCATCTTCCAGAGCCAGAGTGGATCCAAACTTGATTACGTACCGGGTCAAGGAACTACGAGTGACTCGTTCCAAGAGATTGCTTTCCTTGTTGAAGAACGAACAAATGATAATCCTGTTCCTGAGGTTCATTTCACCGCAGAAAATGGAGAACGTTCCGGAAAAAGAGAAATTCAAATTTCAAACCAAAAATCCGGCTGGTGTCCGGCTCCGGCTTGGTGGCGTCCAACGGTTTGAAAATGCCGCCTGTTTTCATTGATGCTGGAGTTAAAATTAATATCGTATAGTGTATATCGGTATTTTAACGGACCAACTGCTTCCCTGGGTGAAGGCCCGCTTCTCCGAGGACCAAATCGTTGTCCTACAGCAGGATGGAGCGCCGTGTCACACGTCCAATCGAACCCAACAATGGTTGAACGACAACATGATGTTTTTGCCGAAGGATTTGTGGCCCCCTAGCAATCCAGATCTTAATCCATTGGATTATTCGATTTGGGCATATGTTGAAGCACGAGCCTGCAAAATATCACACCCTAGTATTGAAACCCTGAAGTTAACCATAACACGCACATAGCAGTCAATGTTGGAGGACTACGTCCGCAAGGCATGCTCTGGCTTCCGGCGTCGGCTCGAGGATGTTATTAATAAAAATGGAGGACACATTGAATAAATTTGTTTAAAAGGACTTTATAAAAATAACTGCTTTCGAAAATGTTGATATTATTGCTTGAATTGGTTGATAAAGGGATTTGAAAGAAATAGAACAAATTTTCGCATTATTTTCTGCCACACCCTGTCAATGGCAACACACTGCACAAATTTCACATCCAGTGACATTATGCTGTTATTAGTTAAATTTCTACCGCTAAATATATCCAAGGTCGGTGATCAATCAGAATTTGACAGTTCTCTACTCAAATATATGTTTTTAAAAATCTGGCACCGTTCAATTAGAACAAATGCCTCTATCAGATAAAAATGAAATTGTAACAAGTAAACCGTGCAGCACTTTGAAATATGTGCAATCGCAGCTTACAGTTCGTTGTTCGGCGGCAACGAGCGGTAGTAAGATGAATTTAAACTTTTACAGCAATATAATGTAGTAATAATTAGCCATAAAATTCCCCCTCCTTAGAGCGTTCCCGGCAAATACGTGACTTTGTTCAGAAATTTACATTCTCCTTTTCTCGGCTTATCTCCTATGGTGTCATACGAGTGAAGTTCGGTTTCTACTGCAGCCGATTCCGTACGAATATTCTTTTCACGAATCTGCTCCCAGGCACTGCACAAATACTCAATAGATGGCTCCACAAGCTTCGGCAGAAGTTGGCGATTCGATTATGAGATTTTAATGAAAAGGAATATTTGAAGACAAAGTTTCCACACGTGCAGCATAGTTTGATGATTGGGAAAGTTTTTCCCTCTTGAAAATTGACTTCGGAAGTGAAAAAAGATATGCGAAGAGGACGATCCGAAGATTCTTTCCCACCACCGCTCATTAACGAAGAAGCCGTTGGAAAGCTTTTCTTTGACAAACTGATTTCAGACAGAGCGCACCAGCTCCCTCTGAAGGGAAAGTCTTGGTGCAAGAAGAAAAAAAATCCGCCCACTAACGACAAAAATTCTCGATATTCGAATCCCCGCAAATTCATGATCTGTCTGTTCCTGCGGCCGCCACGAAGCCAACGGAAAATACATCAACCCCCAGGATATTTATGATCACGTCAAGTCAACAGATACGAACAGACTGGAAATAAATTTTATTTCGAGCAATTTGTTATGCAGCACATCTTGCTCCTTTTGCGCGCCAATTTTCACTATCTTAGTTCTTCCCTCCCTGCCCCGAAGTAACCCCCACCCAAGCCACTCGAACCGTATCCGGACATCTCGAAAGTTTTACAGATGAAATATTTTCATGCGGCAGCCTTCCGAAAAGTGGCTCCAACGGTGACGGAGGAAGCCGAGCGTCGAATCATGTTCCGGGAAAATATGATACATTCCCACGGATTTATAAAACATGTCGACGTGTATGATTTACGATGGAAATTGTTGATTCTGGCGTTGCTCCACTATGAACTATATCAGGTTCAATTTCCTTCCCCACGGGGAGGATGGTTTGCTTTGCATGGATTCGGAACGGAACGGGTTGGCTGGTCCGGAGGGAGAGTAACGTCACCATCATCGGTCCCAAGACGAACAAAGTTTGCTCACTCCTCCGCTACCTCCACTGCAGTTGACGCGATATGGTTCTCTTTGTGTCTGTGTGTTCATCTTGGTGTTTTTTTTTCTCTTCTTCCTCTTGTTCTTGGACGACGCCGCCGCCGTCGTCGTCTTCGTCGACATTGTCGTTTGTTGTTTAGTGACTGAATCATAAAATCAACTTCCTACTTCTCAGCTTTGCAGCAACTATCAGTTGTGTGACAGCGGACAAATTCATGATGTCAGATTGCAGACAGGGAAACGGTAAATAAGAATTATGATGGTTGACGTTGTTGACTGAGCTCGAGGAGGGATGCATTTTTTTGAGGTGGAGACAACAAGGATGGTCAAATCGCAATTTTTGTGTGTGTGTTTTTTTTCAAGCTTTTTCAATCGGTTCTAAGAAAATCAATGTGGTTGTCTACACACGACCGTATGGTTGACGTAGAATACGTAAGGTCGTTTGTTGGACTAGCATGTTGAATAGCTTAGAAAGTATTATTTTAGGTCCCTTTAAAATGTTTGGTTGGTCCTGAAGAGGGACTTATGATTTGATTTGGTGCCATGTTGTTACCCTGAAAATGGCGATTGTACTGGCATAAGCTGAATCATCGGAGTTCTAATGGCTTTTCTGGGATGAAATAGGTAAACGTTTGCATTGAAAACAATGGACAAAAATTGCAAATTTTTCATGTGTTTACCTTCACTGCTGTGTTGAGCACTGAACACTGAGCACTGAGCACTAAGCATTGAGTGCTGAGCATGGAGCACTGAGTGCTGAGCACTGAGCATTGAGTACTGAGTGCTGAGCACTGAGCACTGAGTGCTGAGCACTGAACACTGAGCACTGAGCACTGAGAGCTGAGCACTTCGCTAAGTGCGCAGCACAGTGCTCAGCACTCAGAACTTGGTGCTCAGTGCGAAGTGCGCAGTGCTCAGCTCAGTGCTCAGTGCTCAAGACTTAGTGCTCCGTGCTCAGCACTCAGTGCTCAGCACTCAGTGCTCAGCACTCAGTGCTCAGCACTCAGTGCTCAGCACTCAGTGCTCAGCACTCAGTGCTTAGCACTCAGTGCTCAGTGCTAAGTCCTCAGTGCTCTGCCCAACACTCAGTGTGCCGCGTGGTGTTAGCCACCGCTAAGGCCACACTCAAGAAGGAGATAAAGGCCAGCAGATGAGCCTGCTTTGAGGGACTGTGTTCGAAAGCCAACGCGAACCCATGGGGTGATGCCTATCGGGTGGTAATGGATAGTACTTAGGGCACGACAGCTCCAACGGAGCAGTCACCAGAGCTACTGCAGGTATAATATTGCTCCTTTACCAAAGCAGTATTTTGCGGTGCTGATTCGATCAGCCAGGCTTTGATCAGCCTTACGCGCACTCGTTCAGACAAGAGAGCCAAAGCAGTTAGTGGTATCTACAGTTGGAGAACTGTAGAGCACTTTGCTAAAGGATTATTTCGGTTTGCAGTGTATTCGGACTAGCCGAATATTGCATCGAAACGCAAGGTCTTGTGTATGAACATAGACTGTCTAGTACTTTATTTTCCATGGGTTTTTATAGTTGAACATGTATCATAATTTACAATTCGGGTTCACTTAATCTAGTATGCTAAAGTGAGAAGGAAGATACGCCTGGGACAGCGTTGACAAATATTGAACCTTTTTTGACTATGTTGCTTTTCACGCAACGATCGATAAATTATTATTTTGGTTACCCGACACTTTTCAAGTGTTCCATACTGGTCCGTAAGCGCAAGACCTCCGTGCTGCATATATGCGGTAGAGAATAGAATACTCAGCGAAAACAATTGTTGGTGCATCCCTGACCGTCCTCTATCTATCGCATAACGGCATGACGAGTGTATCGAAAACAAACGGTGTGTAGTGGAAATTGAATTGCATTAGGTTAGCCGTATTTGGATGTAACTTTATAATGGGTGTTAAAAAGAGGTATAGTACACAGGTCATCATCGGGGGACACTTTCCGAGTCACGACGAGGGCCCCCATAATGATGGCTGAATTTGCGGATAAAGAGGACGCAGTGACCGTGACGGTGACGCTCGAGGAAATAACCGCGATAGGCAAATCGCAAAAGCTTAACAAAGCGCCAGGACCTGACGGTATACCGAACCTGGCCATCAAGACGGCTATCTCACTGGCGCCCAAAATGTTCAGGGCAGTGATGCAAAGATGCCTGGACGAGGGCGTCTTCCCAGACGCCTGGAAAGTCTAGACTCTAGTACTGCTACCAAAGGCAGGGAAGCCACCAGAGGACCCATCGGCATATAGGCCTATATGCCTATTAGATACAGCGGGTAAAGTGCTTGAAAGGGTTATCAGCAACAGGTTAACCAAGCACACGGAGGGTTTAGACGGTTTGTCTAAAAACCAGTTCGGCTTTCGTAAAGGGAAGTCGACGGTGGATGTAATTCTGTCCGTCACCAAAACGGCTGAAGTGGCAATCCAACGAAAGAGGAGAGGTGTCCACTACTGTGCGATGGTAACCCTGGACGTGCGGAATGCGTTCAATAGCGCCAGCTGGGCTGCAATCGCTGATTCGCTCCATCGTTTTCACGTGCCGGGATACCTGTACAAGATCCTGGTAAGTTATTTCCAGAATCATGAACTGGTATACAATACAGAGGCAGGCCAGAAATGTATTCAGATCACCGCAGGAGTCCCGCAAGGTTCGATCCTGGGCCCGGTGTTATGGAACACGATGTACAACGAGGTACTACGGCTTGAATTTCCGAAAGGGGTGAAGATCGTCGGGTTTGCAGACGACATCACCCTGGAGATATGTGGCGAATCCATTGCAGAGGTAGAACTGACGGCCTCGCACTCCATTGGCATTGTGGAGCAATGGATGAGCTCCAGGAAGCTGGAGCTAGCGCACCACAAGACTGAGGTCACGGTTGTTAATAACCGAAAATCGAAGCAGCGTGCGACGATTAGTGCAGGGGGCTCTGAGATATCTAAGGATCATGATTGACGACAAGCTGTCATTTACCAGTCTCGTCGACTACGCCTGTAAGAAAGCCTCCACGACTATATTGGCATGATCTCGCATGATGTCGAATAGCTCAGCGGTACAGGGGAGCAAGCGCAGGCTCCTGGCAAGCGTCGCCTTGTCGATAATGAGGTACGGTGGGCCAGCATGGGTCTCCGCCCTGAGTACTAAGAGCTACCTCGGTGAGCTCGAAAGTACTCACAGGCTAATGTGTCTGAGAGTGGTCAGCGCATACTGCACGGTGTCACGGATTCCGCAGGACCACCAGAGTCACATCAATGGCCAGGTGGCAGAGGGAGTGGAATAACTCTACTAGAGGTCGGTGGACCCACCGATTAATTACAGGAATATCTAGATGGGTCGAGCGGCGTCATGGTGAAGTAACTTTCCACTTTACACAGATACTGTCAGGCCACGGTTGCTTCAGACAGTATCTAGGTACGGGCACACTGAGTCCCCAGCGTGCCCCGTATGCGCGGATGCGGACGAAACTGCGGAACATGTGTTCTTCATCTGCCCTCGCTTCAACGACGCGAGAAACGGCATGATAGCAGTGAGCGGTTGGGACACGACTCCGGACAATCTTGTCCACTTGGGTCACTTGGGACACGGTGAAAACAGCGGTCTCACAGATTGTCTTAGAGCTACAAGACAAGTGGTGAAACGATCAGCGAAAGGCCAAGAGGATAAACTAACTACTAAAGCCCTAAGTAGTTAGACATAAGCGGGTGCATAGCGCACAATAGCCCTCTCCCCGAAGTAATAACGAAAGGTGGTCCCGGGGAGGGGGGGATCAAAGCTAGAGGCACGGGCGGGTTTTTAGTGGGTCGAGGAGTCGACACCCTCATCCCCCCGCCGTGTTTGCAGATTTTCCATCCCGTCAAAAAAAAAAGTGCTCAGTGCTCAGAACTCAGTGCTCCGTTTTCAGTACTCAGTGCTCAGTGCCAATCACTCAAAGCTCAGTGCTTAGCACTAAGTGCCCAGTGCTCAGCATTAAGTGCTCAGTGCTGAGCACTCAGTGCCAAGCACTCAGAGCTCAGTACTCAATGCTCAGTGTTCAGCACTCAGTGCTCAGTACTCAGTGCTCTGCCCTCACTGCTCTGCCATCAGTGCTCAGTGCTCAGCACTCAGTGCTCAGTGCTCAGCACTCAGTGCTCAGTTTTAGTGTCTGTCGCGGACTTCTTTGGAACCAATAATATTGGAGCGTTATAGGGTGATACAGAGGGCTGTATGATATTTTCGTTAAGTAATTTTTCAACTTGACTGTTAATTTCTTGACGGTGGACTTCTGGTGAACGATATTTCTTAATATAAACCGGTGTGTTGTTGGATAAGTTAATATTTTGCTTGTAAAAATTGTTGCTTGATAATTTGTCTCCTTCTAACGAAAATATGTCATTAAATGTTGCACATAGACTCAAGAGTTTTTGTTTATGCATTTCTGGAGTATTGTCTAATTTTAGCTCATTGAAAAGTTTTTCGTTTCGGTTATTGTTGTTGGTTTTATCGAATTTGAAAATATCGTAATTATGAAGAGAAACATATCTTGTTTTGAAATTTTCGTTTATACACACGGGTTCACTGTTTGTGTTAATTAACTTTATTACATTTTGTTTAGAGTTAATCACTGTATTGGAGCAAAATACTCCTGATTTGATTTCTTGTGACAATAAAACGTAATCACTATCGATTGCTTCAGTAAAAATTTGTTTGAAAACTTCGCATCTTGGTGGTAGAATAAATTCTCCGTTTAAATTATCTTCGATAGGTATTTCAGATATTGCTAACTACTGTCAAAAACCATGTATCGTAGCAAATTGAGCAATGAAATTTTGTGAGGAAATCTCTCCCAAGAATTCCGTCAGTAGGTATTTGAAAATATGTATCAACAAGATGGAACTTGTGTACAATAGTTGTCCCATTTGGAAGCGTGATTTTTGTTGATGACGTTCCAATGGTTTCTGTGTGTAAGTCATTATTACCTGTTATTCGACATTTTTTGCTATATTTATCTCTTGTGTGTGATTGTGTTTATTTAAAAAATAGAAATCTCAGCACCGGAGTCAACTAACAAAGTAGACTGGGGTGATGAGAACTCTAAATTTAAGTAAATAAAATTACTACAAGATGGATTAACTTGCATACAACGTTCAGTTATTGGTGTCTTTGTATGTAGTGCATCACTTGGCCTTGCACTTGCTGTTGAGGTCTGGCCGATTGTTCCTGAGTTTGATTTTGGTTTTGGCCTTGGTTTTGTCTTTGGCCCCCAACTAATATTTGTTGGGGGGCTGGCAAGTTTCCCGATTGTGCCACATAGACACGGGAACCTGAGCCCATTTGGTCGTTTCTTTGGAAACGATTAGAATTATTTGAATAATTTCTTCTGTAATTTGAGTTTGAATTTTGATTTGAGGAGTAATTTGAGTTTGAATTTTGATACTGTCTCTGGTATCTCTCGTTTCTCCCTTTATTATTTTGACGATTTTCAATTCCTCGGTTCCTGTTGTAATTATTTGAGAACCGGGTGTTGTTGTAGTAATTGTTTCTAGAACTGTGTGTACGGTAATGAAGTACACTTTTTGAACCGTTACTCATTGGTTCGTTTTCAGTCACTTTTTCTACTGCCGATGAAACAGTAGAAAACTGTCCAGCTTTCTGGTTTCGTTATTCTTTATGCCATTGGCAAGAGCTTTCACTCCTGCTTTGACAGCCATTCTTGATGCTGTCGCTAGTGGAACATCCTCGTTAATGTACGCACGTTCCAGCTCTAACGTTTGTGTACTCACTTAAAAAAATCCTTTCGCGTTCATCTGGCTCCAGTTGTTCATCTCAAAGTTGTTGGAATGGGTTGGCCTCGACGAGCTGTTTGCCCCGGGCATTTGTTATCGCGACTCAAAAATGATATTACCAATGCAAACGGGTGTCTGCGGGATCACGATTCTGTATCTCGATGTACTTTTCAGTTGGTTTTTGATATAGTTCATTTAGTTTTTTTTTATGTAATTTGTCGTTGTCACTGTTTAGTTTATCTTCACTTTTAGTCTATGCAATTGCTGCGATTGAACGTGCAGCTGCTAGTGCTATTTTCTTCTCTCTCTTTTTGTACGTTTTATATAACGTAATTGCAAGTAGAAGTGGAACAGTAACTAAGATTATGCACAGTAACAAGGTTTGCATCTCATGATCAGAGCTATGTTGGTCTTGATTTTGGATGACGTTGACCTGCGGATCGCCGTTTTGGTTTGTGTTTTTTGATTGCGATTTTCCCATGTTAATTTTTCGATTGATTCGTGCAATGTTCAATGTTCTTTAATACTTCTCACTGTTTCATTGTTAGTTAGATTTTTTTCTTCTTGAATTCGATCTGAGCATCCGCACTTGCCCAGCAGCTATCGATACTCACTCCGTTGAGTGGCACGTACTTAAGATTGCTTACGTCTCGAAAACACGTGTTGTTCACTCGGTGGTAAACCTCTTTACCAAGTATGTCCATCAACCTTATTGCATTTGCTTGAGCTTGCACTTGTTCCTCAATTTCATGCCAGGTTTCTTGTGGCATTTTTCACTCGTAGTGGAGTCACTTTTCACGCACATGTGTTGTTAAATTGATGAATTGATTTGGACTGTTACACTTCACGACTGAATTTTCTAAGTCCTAAAACTGACTTAGACTGTCACGGTCGCCATATGATGGGTTTCGGCAGTCTTCGTGAAAAACAGTCATAGTCGGATGATGGTTAATACAAATCTGTTTATTTCGTTTTAAGTTTACATTAATGAAACCTTCGGGTTGGTTTTCCTTTATCTTCTTAAACATATATCGGTTCTATTCTAATTACGCTTAAGCTCTCGTTCCAATAGGAATCGATTATAGTTAGTCTACGTTACAAGAAAGAGAAAGATATATTTGTATGTGAGAAAGATATAGACTCGGTGCGCGCTACTCGGTGCGCTTGAGTTCCTGAGCGTGGCGAGTGCTGCTTGTAAGAATTAGGATGTAGGTTAGTAACGATATGTGAAATGCGAGACGTTGCACTTCTTGGCCTGCTCAATGTTTACGTTCGGCTTAAGAGTTGCATCGCCTTATGCTTCTCACGGTGCATGTTATTTATGACATAGAAAGATGTTGTAAGGTTTGTCACTTCAAGTGCTTGTGAAATGTATTGCTTGAAGTCGTATTGAAATGAGGATGGGAAAGTTGTCTGAAAAATGTTGTAAGGAGTTTTATGACTAAGACTCATGTTCAATTGGAAGTGTGAATTGATTTGGGTAAGAGCGAAGAGCTCGGATTTACAAATAATGAATGTTAATATGAAACATGTAGACTTATCGTGGAAAGGATAATAGCTAACACAGCACACTCAGCACTCAGTGCTCAGTGCTCAGCACTCAGTGCTCAGTGCTCAGTACTCAACACAAAGTGCTCAGTGCTCAGTGCTCAGCGCTCAGCACTCAGTGCTCAGTGCTCTCAGTACTCAGTGCTCAATGCTCAGTGCTCAGTGTTCTGCACTTAGTGATCAGTGCTCAGTGCTCAGCACTCAGTGCTCAGCACTCAGCACTCAGTGCTCAGAACTCAGCACTCAGTACTCATTACACAGCACTCAGTGTTCAGTTCTCAGTACTCAGTGCTCAGCACTCAGTGCTCAGTGCTCAGCACTCAGTGCTCAGTGCTCATTGCTCAGCACTCAGTGCCCAGTGCTAAGTGCTCAGTACTCAGTGCTCATTGCTCAGCACTCAGTGCTCAGTGCTCAGTGCTCAGCATCCAGTGCCGAGTGCTCAGCACTCATTGCTCAATACTCAGTGCTCAGTGCTCAGTGCTCAGCACTCACTGCTCAGTGCTCAGCCCTCAGTGCTCAGTGTTCATCACTCAGTGCTCAGTGCTGAGCAATCAGTGCTCAGTGCTCAGCGTTAAGTGTTCAGTGCTCAGTGCTCAGTGCTCACACTTAAGTTCACTGCTCTCAGCACTAAGTGGTCAGTGCTCTGCTTAGTGCTCAGCACTAAGTGCTCAGTACCAACATTCAGTGCTCACTGCTCAGAACTAGGTGCGCAGTGCTCAGCACTCATTTCTCAGCACTCAGTGCTCAGCACTCAGTGCTCAGTGCTCAGCACTCAGTGCTCAGTGCTCAGTGCGCAGTGCTCAGTGCGCAGTGCTCAGCGCTCAGTTCTCAGTACTCAGTGTTCAGCAATTAGTTCTCAGTGCTCAGCACTCAAAGGTTAGTACACAGTACTCAGCACTCAATGCTCAGTGCACTGTGGTCAGATATTAATGCACTGCACTCAGTGCTCAGTGCTCGGTGCTCAGTGCTCAACACTCAGTTCTTGCATTATTTAATTGGAATGTTTTGTATTCTCCGTGCGTGGAGTAACGATTAAGATGTAGTAGAAGATGTTCGCTCATCACCATGAGACACCATGAGTGGACATTAAGTGCACGTCATCTTTTGCCTAACATCCCACTGCGGAGTAGTTCGAGGCACGGACAAGTCCGCCACCTCAACAGGCAAAAGAATACGTTTGGAAGGCGCTGATGTACCACTGATGGCTTTGTGATAGTTATTCTAGCGATATATTGCGTGCACTCTGTTTTGATGCGCACATGGGAGAGGAACTCTCTCCTTTTTGGGTTTGTTTTGATTTGCAACGTCTGAGCCATCAGTGGTACATGAGCGCCTTCCAAACGTCTTCTTTTGCCTGTTGAGGTGGCGGACTTGTCCGTGCCTCGACCTACTCCGCAGTGGGATGTTAGGCAAAAGATGACGTCCTTGGTTCGAGTACCACTGTACACATGCTCTTTCGCTCAATTTAAAAAAAAAATCTGTTCTATTTCCAACCCGCCGTACACTGACGGAACTTTCAACACTTTCTCTTCATATCTTTGATTCTAGCAAAAACATTAATGTTCACTATTGGTGCCTCATAGTGATGAGTGAACATCTCCTTCTACACTCAGTTCTTGATTTATCCGGTTCGTATTGACTTTTCTTGCTTCCGTTAAAACTGATTGCAGAGCACTGTCCCACGCTGTCACAAGGATGATGCAGAGGCGCCCTTAATATGGATATCAAACGCTGTTTTTTACCGCTCCTGACATAAAGAACAGACGTTCAGGTAGGCTGCAAGCTTCAAGGAGAGCAGCCCTTTCGTCCTCATCAGCATACGACCAAGCTCCCGCCGCACTGTGGGCCGAAACGCCAAAAATATGAACTTTTTACAACGTGTTCTTAACATTTTGGTGTCTTCAGATGAAAATTGTCAAAAAATATAACGCTTTTAAAGGTGATAAATCTTAGTTCGCAGCTTCACCACTGCAAAATTGAGTTTTTTTAAATGATGAGATAGAGAGTTAGTGTCTTCGGCAAAGTTGTAGATAATTTTAATACAAACAACATTGCTGAAAACATTAACCTTCTATCTGGTCACTGTGCCGAAGTACGTGTTTTTTTAAATCGGCGGGCCTTGGAAACTTGTTTTTTTGTGATTATTTAATAAATGTGCAGTTTTAGGTCAAAATAATGTTGTACAAAGTTGTACAAATAATCAAAATATAAATTTTCTCTGTACTCACCTTACGTCTAAAACCTATATGGGAGAATTTATGGTAGTTTTTTTTGTGAAAAATATACGTTTTTCATAGCCCTTTAGCTGGCGGGGATGCAAGTCGATGCACATGAAACCTCATAGGTTTCAAAATATAGGATGTATTTTAGCATATCATGTTGATTTCATGTGTATCCATCATGTGTAAGGGTGAACTATGTGTTCAATGAAGTAGCGAATATACCATTAAAACTATCATAAATGCTAATATTCCCAATTGAGAACCCTATTATCGTGAAGAAACTGATCTAATTCTAGTATTTAGCTGTTTTTCGGCGCTTAATTTCATTACTTTCTTCGCAGGACAGTGGTTTTCTGCCACACTTGCCTTGTGAAGATGAAGTTGGAATTAAATTTATAATATTAGGTTGCAATTTGAACGGACTATTGAAGTATTCAGTCTGGCAGATACGGTGATCATTTCGGTAATGTTTAAGCCAAAGTTTTTGGAAGTACTTGCATAGAGAAGAAACAGAACTACGAACTTTTGTAGCAACCTCTTCCATACTATCCGGCTGGATTACGTAATACGAAAAAAAAATTCTCACATACCAAATTTTATTTGTCTCTCTGTTCTCCATCGCAGTTTTTCCATATTAAATAGAGCATTTTTTATCAATCCCATCTGCAATATTAAAAAGAGAAGCCTACAATTCTCAACTCAACAAATTTTCTGTACCAGTAATATTGCGCATTTCGCATTGCATAAGTGCGACTATAAGTGCGTAAATGTTAATAAAAGTACGCTTTTAGTGAATAAGTGTTAGGAAGACTCCAAGACGACTCATCGTAAAAAACCCATTTTTACAAGCGAATCCGCACTTATGATGAGACCAGTTAGAAATTTAAAATACAATACAAACTCATTATCCATGTAAGGACTGAAATTAAGACAACTTTTTCGATTTTTCATTACCTGTTATGTCAGCCATTTTCTGTACTTGAAACGCACTTTTATCAACACAGGGTTTGCACGGTTTGCATTTTTTCACCTCATGATCCACGATCCACAATCCACAGAGAAGTGAACTCTTTCGGCTGTAGAAAAAAAAAAACATTTGACAGGTGCGTATGTGCGTGTGTTTGTGTTAGTGTAAGCGCATGGATAGAAGTGAGAGAGGATGAAGTGAGGGGTGAAAGGATTTCCTTAAATGTGTGTGTGTGTGTGTGTGTGTGTGTGTGTGTGTGTGTGTGTGAAATATATTGAAATATATTGAATTTTTAAGAGTATTGTCATAAGAGCGTGCCTTGGTATCTGCACAACTCAATAGCAACAGTTGTGCATAAAATTATAAAATTATAAAAATTATACAAAACATACAAGTTTTTACACGATAATAGGGTTCTCAATTGGGAATATTAGCATGTATGATAATTTTAATGGTATATTCGCTACTTCATAGAACACATAGTTCACCCTTGGGGATAACCATGGATACACATGAAATCAACCAGCATCCAGAGCTAGCTGACGTTGCAGATTGGTAGATCCAGATAGTTGTTCAGTTGTTGCTAGTCCGGAGGTGGAATGCTTCTCAACCCATGCTTCGACCTGTTTTCCACGAGCCTCGATCTCGTTAACACGGCTTCTCACGCTACGGTTGTCGGCATCGTCTCCCACGAGCGATTCTTCCAACTGATACAATTCTTGCGAATGTTTTTTCAGCAATTCAAGTCGCTTTCTTTCCAACTCCAGCTCCCTCTTTTCAAGCTCCTGTTGCTCAGCCAAGCGTTTGCGAAGCAAATCTGCTCTCCGGCTGGAAGTCGTAGATCTTACTGAAGTTGGAATGGACGGTGGTCGGCATCGGGGACAGATCCAATCTCGGCTTGATATGGACTCGCTGACGCCAGCACAAGTAAAATGCCACCACTTATCGCACTTGTCGCAGGCTACAAAATCATCCGCCAAATCTGGGTTCTCACAAACGACGCAAGTGTACATTTCGGACTTCTCCAGATCAGCCGAAGACCCATCGGACATGTTAGTGGCCATATGTTTAATCTTGAAGTTTGTTACTTCACAAACAAACTTCACACTGTTCTTGATAGCACTATAATAAAGTGCTATCAAGAACAGTGTGAAGTTTGTTTGTGAAGTAACAGTCTTAGATGATATTTAACCATACAATGCCCTGTAATTAGGCCTGTGTAAGTGCACAGGTCATTTTTTGACAAACCGAGAAGCTTCTGTGTATTCGATATGTTAAGCGTAATGAACTTCTTAGACTGCTGGGCAGTTGTGGTTATATTCCAGTTTGTGATCACCATCTTCTTTTCCCAGTTCCTGAGTTCCATTTTGATTGCGCATGCAGAGACTCCGCAAAATGGCTCTGGGCCTAGAAATGGCATAGAAGATCCAGCCCTAGCTAGTTCATCAGCTTTTTCATTACCATCGATTCCACAATGTCCAGCAACCCAGTAAAGATTAACTGTATTATTAATACATAGTCGTTGAAGTAAAAGGAGACATTCCCATACTAGTTTTGATGTAAATGTAAAAGATTTCAATGCAGATAAAGCTGCTTGACTATCAGTGAAAATACATAAATTTGCATGTTTATAATTCTTTTTTAAGCACAGGGAAGCACATTCCACAATTGCTTGAATTTCAGCCTGGAAGACGGTTGGCCATCTACCCATTGAAATTTATAAATTAACTCCAGGACCTGTCACCCCAGCTCCTACTTGATCATTTTGTTTTGACCCATCAGTATAGAATACGATAGATCCAGGACTTATTTGTGGTCCTCCCGCCACCCAATATGCTATAATACATCTTATATTTTGAACCCTACGAGGTTTCATGTGCATCCACTTGCATCCTCGGCAGCTAAAGGGCTATGAAAAACGTATATTTTTCACAACAAAAAACTACTATAACTTCTTCCATAAAGGTTTTAGACGTAAGGTGAGTACAAAGAGAATTTATATTTTGATTACTTGTACAACTTTGTACAACATTATTTTGACCTAAAACTGCACATTTATTAAATAATCACAAAAACAAACAAGTTTCCAAGGCCCACCGTTTTAAAAAAACACGTACTCCGGCACAGTGACCAGATAGAACGTTAATGTTTTCAGCAATGCTGAATGTATTGAAATTATCTACAACTTTGCCCAAGACACTAACTCTCTATCTCATCATTTAAAAAAACAAATCAATTTTGCAGCGGCGCCTGTGGTGAAGCTGCGAACTAAGATTTATCACCTTTAAATGCGTTATATTTTTTGACAATTTTCATCTGAAGACACCAAAATGTTAAGAACACGTTTTTTCGAGTTATTGTAAAAAGTTCATGTTTTTGGCGTTTCGTCCCACAGTGCGCCGTGGTCCCAGTCCCAGTCGATACTACGGGGAGATAAGAATATGAGTTACTAGACAAAAGACAAGCCACTGTGTTGTCTATTTCATATCAGTAGGTACGCATCGCATAAACCTTTACCAATCGATCAGTTGGCTTCCCGAGCAGGACCGAATAACTTGATAACTGGCCTTGGTATTTATGAGCTCAGATTATTAGGTATTCATGAGTTGTTGTCTCCTGCTCGGGTAACACTGAGCCATCCAGGGATGCCATTATGCCAGATTTATCTGGCACTGACAGACTTTTGATCGACATAAAGACAAAAAGATAAACCCTGCATGATGCCAGACTTTTTGAAATTAGAACAGATTGAAAAAAAAGCGTCGTTCAATCCCGCTCCACTAAAGCGTTCAGTGAATTGTCTGACTGCAGTTCTCGTCCACTGAAAACGATTCGTAGCTATTTTGTACGAATAATTTCCCGTCAAATATTTGGCATTGGTCAAATAGTGTTATTCCCAAGGGGTGGATCGCTCAGCACAATTTTCTCCTGTGCTATTTTTTTTTTTTGAGTGTGTCAACAAGCGTTGCAATTTTCTGGGAGTTCCCGTAATGTGCCTTCGGCCTACCGATGTGTTGACAGCGCTAATTGTTATTTTCTGCTGCAATGTATATTGGCAAGGTTGCTGGTTTCATATTTATATAACCTCATCTTTCAAAAGTGTACCTCAGTGAGCCACACATGTGGTATGGATTGAAAATCAAAGTGCCACTGTTAGGAAACATATTCGTTTTGTGTGTGAGTCATCGTGGCTGGTACACTGTTCTAAGCGACTTACCCTTGGTAATTCCACGCTTGACTGTTACTAAAGAATGCGAGTATACGAGTCGAAAAATGACTCATTTTGGGACAACTTTTGTAAAGGGTCTATCAACATTAGTAAAACGTCTTTGACCCTCTTCAATTGTTAGTCCAGATTTTTACATATCCGTGTATTGCCAGATTTTGCCAGATTTTTTATTTGAGAAATGCCAGATATTTCTCAAAAACTAATGGCAACCCTGGAGCCATCCATCAAATATCTGATAAGAAAATATAAATTAACATCTGTACGCATTCCTTCATAAAAATATCAACTCACAGGAATCAACTCCCGTTTCCCCACCAAATAGTACATCGCAAGTCGCCAAAAACCTTCATTGACTTGTAAGAAAAAACCGCTAAATTGAAACCCTTTTCCCATCCGACCAGCAATTTCCACCGCCAACTTTGATCATTACTGGGGCTCATATTGTCGGAGTCGTGGCCGTCCTCGTCGTAAAAAAATATTATGGAACATAAACGTAGCCATATTTCTCGATGAGCACGCGAAACGATGACAACGATGACGCCCCTTACGGTTCTGGCCTCCATTAACACTCCCCGTTCGCTTTATGGCTGTGAGTGAAGTGAAAGTGGCAGGAAAAAGTGCGCCCGTCGAAAGGAACTGAACTACCACGGAGTAGCTAACGACCATTTCGGGACCATCAGCATAACCACCACCAAATCGATAAGATGAATAATGATTCAAAGATAGGCTTCGATTGTCATTACGCCTAAAGGCGTCCAAATGACAGTTAACGATCTGTTGATGATGGGAGTACATTGGATGGAACTGTTGATAAATTGTGCTCGTATTTGAAGGGAGATTTTCCTCCTTAAAACACTCGTTCCCAGCCGGTGTCACACAAACTCTCGATTGCACTGAATTCAATTTCAGGTATTATCCTGAAAATGATAGCCGAGAAAAAGCTTAATCGTCGATAATTGTGTGGATATGTTCGGTTCCGTGTGGAATGGTAGGATGCGAAAAAAATGGGAACGTCTTTCATCGATTGGCAATAATTCAATCGGATGGCCATCATTGCCATCATCGCTCCCAAAAAGGGCCCAATTCACGGTGGTGTTTCGAACTGGTCGCCCTCTTGACGTTAATTATCTCTAGAACGTGATTGACCTCTTCCGACCCACAGCATTGGCCCCCAAAAGTGGGGCGTAATTTCAGGAGACTTCGCAATAAAACATCACGCGCGACAAATACACCGTTCCAGTTCCAGCATCCGGCGGCATTTCAAGAGAACCCCAATGCGCCACGTTCAACCTCCGATGATGCCACCAGTGGAATACAATATCATCATCGGTAACCAGCCATGACCGGATCCTCTCGGGTTCTCACACGGAAAGGGTAATGCTGAGGCAAAACGCAACTTGTTCAAGCGTCGTGACTTGCATCGCATACAAGTTTTGCGCCTTGCCACTCCGCACGAGTCACGTCACGTTCTACTAACCGAACAAAGTTTAGTTTTGTCGAGGGGTTCGGAAATTTCATTCTCATATCGGCCAATAATCGATTTGCCCCTGAGCAACAATTATGGTTTTTATTTAGCTGCCCTCTATAGAGAGCAAAGTCCACATTCGAACAGACGATGACGACGCTCCCAACAGGGATGGACTCTAACTGTTCGCTAAACTCCCGGGCAATGCAAGTTCTGAATGGACGAATTCAACTCTGTTTGCGTGTCCGGCGCGGGAAACCCCTAGAGGTCTGATCTTTCGCCACGTCGCCGTCGCAGTCCCGAAATGCATTTCTATAGCTGCCAATCACAACCACCGCGGAATCGTTGGAAACCGTGGACATTGGCGTAGTTTTAGCGTAGTTCGCATCCTGACCCAATCCTAGCTCCACCAATGACGGGAAGCTCCCCAAGTGCAAAGGGAAAGTGCAATGAAGCGAAAGAAACGAGTAATGAGTGAGATATTTCGAATGCACCTCACAAACGCTCACAATCGGGGATAGAGGGAACCGCAGCTGGTGCTGCTCCGGACAACTCCACACCTTAACCTTCGGATTCGAATGGTTCGGAAAAAAGGCGATGATTTAGTTCGTTGGTTTATTTCTTGTGCAGTGGAGCTCTTTTTACGATACATTGTCCTGCTTGCACTCCCCAGTCCGTCCCGTACTCGCTGTACTCCAATCAAACACGCGCAAACGTTCATTGTAGAAGGACGACCGGAGGTTGTATGTGTCAGAAATACGACCCCACTGAGGACGCTTTTGACGGAACAGTTTTATGATGCAATAACCATTGTTTCCGCTACACTGTCGATTAGTTGCAGCATTCGGTTCGTTGTTTTTTTTACCCAGTGACTTTTTATAGGGTTGTGTTTTTGGGAAGAAGTGAACTACCATTTCGATTTGTCCAGCCCCGGAATGGAGTTTTGTCATTTGTATGCGGTGGCAGATTTCCTAATCAAAATTTGCCTCGTCCTTGCTGCCACATTTTCGGCACTGGATGAGAGAGTGTGCCTGGGCTGCAATTATAAGCGCTAAAAGTTTTTGGTCAACGGAAACTATGCACAGTAGAGATTTAAGCTGAAGCGAGAAAGATTGCAGTTCTACGTATATGACTTGTACAACTGAGGTTATGTAAGCGTTGCAGATTGCGTTGAAATATACCAATGCATTTAAATACAATTTATCAAAACGACTCCCTTTCGAGCCCAATCAAAAATTTGTCTGGTCATTATCTTCATACACCCAAAAGTTGAAATTGTAGCAAAAAATGCAAAATTGCAATTTTGCAGTTTTTGCAATCATATCTTGAGAAATCCGCATGATTCTGAAAAGGCAAATTTGCCCATCATGTTCCACAAAGCTTTTTATGGTATAAACAAAGCCATGCAAGTGTGTGCAAGTGGTTATCGCTGTGTGCCTAGTGCCTCGACAATCGCAGCAACCGTTGGGTTTTTGTTCAACCGTGAACAACTTCTCAATATGGGTGAGACAATGGCACAGAACGCCGCTACGCCATATGACACTGTTGCTATTCCGCAGTCAAGTGTTCTATTTTTATTTGCACTCGTCATCACACTCCTATCGCCCTCTCATCAAGTCACCATGCGGTTTATGAAATAAACGAAGCCATGTAAGTGTGTGCGACCGAAATTTGCTTCATTGTTGTAACGTTGAGTGCCTCAAAAACCGAAGAAACTGTAGGACTTTTATTCCATGCACCTCAACTTGTTGTGGTGACTGGATGGTTACAATGAAGAGACGTAATGCTGACGGTCGCGGTTCGACTCTCGGTAGCGGATGGAAATCTTTTTTTTTTTGTGCGCCATTGATTTTACTACTACTAATCAACTGTACAACATCACGCACACATTGAATTTTTCTAATCGAATTGATGTGTTGCTTTTTTGCCCACGACCAATGTTGCTTTCTTTCTCCAAGTTGCGATCCATTACGAGAAATGAAACCAAATCATGCGAAATTACATTACAATCTTGCTTTTTTATTTTGGGTGTATGTTCGGAATACTATTTAAGGTGGGATAAACAGTAAGAACGAGAAAAAACTCATCTTTGAAAAAAAAATTCCAGGAGAAGTTTTTACTCAAATCAATTGAAACTTTTTTACAATTATAAGTGTATCCAAGGAGTATACAAAAATATTGTTTTCAAATTGTTTTCAACAAAATGGCTTCCGTTAGAGTGCGTTGAAAAAGCTGTTGTATTTTGCCTGTGCCGGCTCTTCTTTTCGCAGTTTTTATCTGAACCCTGCTAACCCAAAAAAACTACAATAATTACATTGACAGTTAGTAGATGAAATGAAAAAAAAGTAAAAAAAATAATAAGCACTTTGGGCGTAACTTTTTTGAAAAAGTCCAAATTTTTTCCGCCATTCTATCACATTTTTCCGTATTTAATAATAAAATATTACAATAATTTTTAATTCATATGGAAGGTAATAAAAAAAATCCTATAAGTTTCAACTTAATCGAATAATTAGTTTTCGAGTTATCACCGGCATAAACTTCGAAAATGCTGTTTTGAGAAAAACGTGTAGAAAAAAAGGTCTTCTCGGTCAAGCGTCTCTTTATACCTGCTGCGAGCGAAACAAGCGTCTTCGTAAAACGACGAAAAGAAACACTTGGAGTTCGAATTTTCAGGTGCGTATTCTACGGTAAATTTACTAACTTGTTATGCAAAAAAATAAAATTTAATATTTTGGTCATTCTAACTGTATATCCCCAGTTAAGGTTTAGATTTGATCGTATGGAAACACTGCGAGGATTAAGGCAGAAGTTTAAGACAATCTGAAAAATAAAGGCTATCTGGATTCGAACTTTCTAAATTACGATGAATATTATTTATACAGATTATACTATTTTTGAACATTGTCTTTGGGGGCTGTTCATAAACCATGTAGACAATTAAGGGGGGGGGGGGGGGTTCGAAAAAGTCTACGTTTGTCTACGATGGGGGAGGGGGAGATATACCAAAAGTCTACGTAGACCTTTTTATCTCTACAAAACGGATGACGCAGAGAAAAATACCGTCATAATAATCATATTCCAGGTAAATCCAAACATACAATTAGTTTATTTTGGCCGCAAACATAAACTTGCTTTCTTCATAACATATTCTATGCTTAAAACCAACCCTAGTAGCACACTTTCGGTTGAGATATTATAAATATGACTTGTTAAGTCGTAATTAAGTCACTACAACTAATAAAGGTCGTAGTGTGCTACATGGAAAGTGACATCGATGTTTGAAATTAAAATCATATTATGTTTATTTTCAACATATTAATGATACGAATAAACGTACAAATTTTGGATTTTACTAGTTGTGTTCTAAATTTAATTTATTTATTTTATGAGGCTTGGTTATCTTAGTCCTCGATTGAGCTTAAATGCTAACATGTTCCAGTTTCAAGAAGTTTGCTCAGAGATGCACTGCACACAGTTTCGAGCCCTGAACTTTGTAAAAATTGAAGCAATACATCAAATCAGTATAATATGGCAGCTAATTAAATAATGGAACATAACATCACACGTGGCTATAACGTGATATAGATTATCTTCATATTAGCATCTATACATCTAAAGACTGTCTACGTTAAATTTCGGACACCAAAATTTACACATTATTCAAAAATGCCGGTTGTTTAATTCACAATAATAGATTTATATCTACATTAGAAAAAGTTGATTAAAATGTTAATCCTTTTTTCTGTTAAATTCTCGAACTTCCTGTGGTACATCCGGGATCAGGTTTCGTACGGTATCCTCGGAAACGCCCGCCGTGACGATTCTCCATCTTCTCTTGAAATCATCGGTGCCATTTGCTTTCTTCTCGAAAAGTTTCCGCTTAACTAGAGCCCAGTACTTCTCTATCGGGCGAAGTTCTGGACAGTTTGGTAGATTGGCTGTTTTTGGCACGTATCCGACCTCTTGTACCTTATACCATTCCCGGACGGATTTCGCATAGTGACAAAACAGGCTGGAGAGTCGTGGTTACTGATAAACAATAGCAACCGCTTTTGTAGACATTCTTTCTCGTACACATCCTTATTGATAGTGTCGGTAGAGATGGAACTTTTAGATTTTCAACCACAACTACATATGGCCTGCCAAATCAAATACTTCTTCGAGAATTTGGACACCTTCTTTGTCCGAAAATCCTTGGCAACGGCGTTCCTTTGCATTGCGGTATAAAACGCCAGACCCTGAAGCTATTTAAAGTCTTCAAGTACGTTTGTTTCGTCGTCCATTATGTTACAAGAAAATGTTTGCAAAAAATTTGTGTCAAGCACCTTAGCATGACTTTTTGAAGTGAAATTTTGCATGTCATCACAGTTGGGCACCTATTTCACTTTGTACGCCTCAATCCTTGCCCCTGTTTTACTTTTTGCACGTATGATTTTGACTTCTCCGCCCCATTTCGCACAGAGAGATTGGGATTTTTCTCAATATTGGCTATTACCTTCTTGTCCATTTATCGGGACCATACTTTTCGATTTGTTCCACTTCCAACCTTCCGATCCACAGTCAAGTGCTGGCCAACTGATTTGCAAACACATAACACTGTACTTTTGGGAATTTTAGTTCCTTGGCAGGATCGCGTACCGATATATTCGTATTTCGCTGCCGCTCGTAAAAAATGCGTGTCCACTTGATTCGACGCCATTTTACAGAATAAGACAAGAATGTAAACAAGTTGTACCACGAAATAAAATGGAGAGTTTCAGCTCTCACATGAGCGAAACATCTTAGGGATCCGTGAAATAATTCAAAATCTACACAGAAATAAAAGTGTCCAAAATAAACGTTGACAGGCTTTAGTTTTCACCAAAAATAATTTGCGTGGCATTTGATATCAATATCGTAACGTAGGTTGCAATGTGAACGGGGTTTAATGCTACACGCTAAAATTACTGTCTCTAATTATCTTTTCGAGAGGAAAAAGGGATAACAAGAGACAGTAATTGGAGTGTGTTGGGTGTGTCTCTCTATTCGTTTTTTACAACATCGATAGATCGAATGCATGGTACCAACTCAAAAGTAAGTTTATGATGTCAACCACCCAAGCAACACATCTCTGTCATAATTGGTTGCAGAAACTTGATTGTGACTAAATTGAGTCACATTGCAGTTACTTTGACTTATTTGTAACAAGTGTGCTACTAGAGCATTGAGTATTTTTATTTATACGTTAATGCGATGATATTTGATAGTTAACTTGCTCCCATTTGACAAACATTTAGTAGAGGGTTTTAGCGCATGTGAGATAAAGAAGAAAATAACTTTAGAGGTCTGGGAAGATATCAATTTGCTTTGGAAAACTTTCAAAGAAGATAAACTGAACTTGATATCTAAAGTGAAAACACAAAAATAGCCGCATATGCTTTTATTGTGGACTGCATTTTGCGACAAAAGTGAACGCAAATCAACGCAAAAGCATCCACAAGGCAGATATTTCGTCGAAGAAAATAAGGCCACGAAGAACGGAGCTCCGGAAGTTCTATGGATAGAATCACGTTTTGTCAAAATCATTGGACTTGACATCCAAGAAACAATTCCACCAGAACCCTAGTAGCACACCACGATCATAACTAGTTGCAGCAACTTGATTATGACTTACAAACGCACATTGATGTTTTCTCAACTTAATGACAACATGTATGCTACTAGGGAACTTCCGTTGATGAACTTTAACTATTGGTTCAAGCAGCCATGGTGTAGGCATCTTTAGAATTTGCATAATTGATTGTTGTAATTTTTTATTTATGCAGTATTTTTATGAAACAAAATTAAAATTAATAACTGAATAATCTGATTGTTTCAGATTTATTTCATAAACCGTTCCTCAAACCACCACAGCCACATATTGTAGAACATTTTCCATAAATTAAAAAAAAAAAACTGAATTTGATAAAGTCTACGTAGACTTTAAGGGGGGGGAGGGGGTTTGGAAAAAGTCTACGAAAGTCTACGATGGGGGAGGGGGGGGGGGGGTTTGAAAGTGTCAAATTTTGGTCTACGTGGTTTATGAACAGTCCCTTGATGTGTTAAAATCAAAATGGTCAGACACTTCAGGTTTACGGCAACAAACGTCCAATAAGTTGTTCTGTCTGAATGAAGTACGATGCGTAGATAGTCGAAGGAAATCCGCACGCCGAGCTATTCTTGTTGGAGCGTTAAGTTGTACGTTACCTAGGAGCACTGAACAACCAATTTTATTTCTCAGGATGTCGAATAAAAACGGAGGTGTGAACCCGTAAGCAGATGCACTTAAACAAAACCTACAGCAAGGAAAGAGAGTCTCCTTCCAACGAAACGCTCGTATTACAGGAAATGAACAGTAAGCAATACACATTAGGAATAGCAAACTCACTGTAGACTGTCGGAAAATAATTAAACCTTCGCTGACCTCTGATCTGATGATTTCCATCAAGGAAGGCATAATTGTCATCCATAACTTGAGCCAGATAACCACGTATCCCTCATCCAGCATACACTGCATTTGGCACCTTTTATTCCTCCCTTACCCTTTGTTATTGAATGTATGTGTGTAATGTATGTAATGGAATATAATACATATGTGTATCTACAAACTATAATTGAAGGCCACTGAATTGTTAATGCAAAATAAAAATTGGATTTGTATTAATATCTGAATAGACCTGGAAAAGCTAAGAAGCATAGTAGATCAGTTCTTTCAACAAAGATAGAACTTCAATGATAAGATATATGATTTGTTTAATTTTTTGGAGAACTAAAATACTATTTTATGCAGAGACCGAAATTTTCGCCTACTTGAGACGAGAAACGGCCCTTTTTAACCCGCTTGGAGAAACAGATCAGAATGTGAGAAGCGAGAGACTATTAAAGACCGCCGCACAATAGCGCGTCCCACGTCGCGTCGCGTTGACGTTTCATTTTGAGATTAACACTTCTCATAAAAAGCGTCACAATGACGCGTCGCGTCCGTTGCGTCGTTGTACTAAAACGCCAAAACTGTTCTAAAGTACCAGCGTTCACCCGCGTACTGTTTTTGTGATGCTTTGGTTTTGAGAAAATTCAAAATTGACGCGCGGTGCACGGTTCGGGTGTATGTGAAGTATGAATTAAATGCTACTGAAAATGGAATTTGAATGCACTTGAATTGTGAAAATCAAGAAATTTGAGTGCTGTGGACAAAATCTAACAAAAATTATAAAAATACTATACTTAATTTGCATTTAAATTTGAGAACTAATAATGTTGGTTGTGTTCATATATTCTTCCTCATGATTGCTGGAATAAAAGAATTAAATTGAAAGTTCAGCCCTATAGAAAACATATTTAAAGTTTCAGTAAATATTGCTCTTAGCTTTGCTGGATTGTGTGTTTTGTATCGGTATATTATAAAATACGTTGACTTTTGAGTGAGGGAGAGTGAGTGAGATAGGTGAATAAGTGCTCCATCTTCTTCTGCTGGTCATACATGTTATGGTAAATTTTTTTGCAAACATGTTCTATTAGCAATTTCAGTTATGAGTTTCATTACAATTATAATAAATTGACATATAAATGTAATCTGAAAGTGGAAAGATGTGGTAGATACATAAATCTAGAAACAACTCTTCTTTGCACTTGTAAATTTATCTCTTGGGTTGAGTTTATTTGTTGGTTCTTTATCCTCAGGTTGCTCTTGATTATACAACAGATCAGATTACAAAAATTTAGAAATGTAAATTAAGGTATTCAAAGGCGTGCGCTTTGTCAGTTTAAATAAATTAATTTCAAACATAGCAAGCAATTATTTGACAATGCTTCAGAATCCTAGTCCTAACTATTTCAAACAATAGAACATTGTTTGTTTGTTTGTTTGTTTTAAGCGCATTCTTGAGAAAAGAATCCGAGGCATTTCACATTAAACAAGACGTAAAAGGTAAAGGGGTCTAACATGACTAACAAAAATATGTTTTGTTGTTTGCTAAATAATTATGAAGTGAGTAATTTAGACTAGAATTTAGTGGTAGAACTCGAACCCACAATTCACATATGCTTCATCTACTCATCCAGCTGATTGTTTCCCGAACACTTACTGAACCTAAGCATCTGCTAATTTTGCGTGATGACCGCAAATAAGAAACATCACAACTTTCCACAATTGACCAGGGCTTAGGACCTATAGCTAATGTTCTCAATAGTTTCACATTCTTTCGGATATGCTACTTTGGAGACCCGTCAATAATCGCGGTGTTAGCCATTTATCCTATAGGCATAAACCCTTCTTGAACAATTGTAATCAGGGTAAACACATTATATTCTGGCCGTAGAAACATCCCAGAGCACGTCACATTTTACCCATTCTAAAAAGTCGAACCAAAACAAATATTGGAGTATCATGCGCATGATACCTATAAAAATATATAAACTTAGAAACTATTACCCCTGCAGTGAAATCTATCGCATTGTAAATACGCGTTGTGCATTGTAAATACTTAGTGCAACAAGCAATCTGCAACTCGGTAATATCGGTTTGCGGAATGAAAATGTTTCAAATTCCTGTTCGTAACATCCATTGGTGTCGCGGTTTCGATTTGATGGACCATCACCATGAAGAACTTTCTAGTTGAGATGAATTCACGCAGATAATATGATGCAACTCAGAAGCTGCAACACGTTGAACATGTTCCATTATCACCAGCGAAAATTGAAAAATAAATTATCAGTTCATTCCAAACAAACCAAATGATTGACGCGGACGCTTGGTTGACGCTGTATTGTGTGGTCTATAGGGTCCTGCGCGTCATGTGGCGTTTTAGTACAAGCGCTGGCGTTGACAGCAGACGCGACACGACATGAGGACGCTATTGTGCGCCGGCCTTTATTCACTTACAACAGTTTTTCGTGAGAAAAGCTACGGCGATTTATAATTCTAGGGTTTTTTTCAGTAGGGCGAATCTGCAATTGAGAGACTCTCTCTTTCATTCATATTCCATTCAGCGTTTCGTTTTTTCATTCAACTATTTGTAGAGTATGCCTAGCGAGCACTGTTGTGTTCTATCTCTGTACTTCTTCTGTGCTAAAGAATCCCTCAAAAGATTTATAATGGTGCTGTAATAAATGAAAGAGAGCTAGAAAGGGAAGAGCCTCTGTTGTTAGTCACCCTTTTGAAAAAAAATCCTAGAATTTTTTCGGAGAGCATGAGAAGCTGATAAATCGTTTCTTTTTTCAGTGAATCTAGCCGATAATTATTTTTCACTTACTTTTTTGACACCTGAAAATGCACCCAGTCTTCAGCTTGTTCATTCTGACATTATAATAATAATAATTGTACATACATTATAATAAATAAGAATTATTCTATAATGATGGTGCACCAGCGACCTTATTTTCCGACTTTGCTCCACGTTTAGATCCTTGATTTAGGTAGCATGTTTCAGTGAAAAATGTGACATGAGAAAAATATTATCGTTGAATTTCGGAGAGAGATATTTTCGCATATGCAAGAAGAGAGGATAATAGAAGTTATCGGCGCAAAGGAGAGACGAAAATGTGAACAGTTCGCTACTTATCGACAACCTGCTTGAGAGAAACATGGTTTTCACCCAGCTAATTGAGAATTTCGATCTCTGATTTTATGGATTAGAAGAAGGCAGTTTTAGTGATCGACGGAGAGTAGGCTACGCTTCGAGTTTGGCGTATTGGTTTATTTGTGCTCACAAATTTCCAAATTTTATTCATGTTTGCTAGTAATATTTATTCCATATTAATTAGCTGTTGAACCTGAAGTGCAAGCAAGTGTTAGTTTCAGTGCCAACGTTTTCCTCGAAGACTCAATTATTATCCAGAAGAGGAAGAATTGATACGAAACCACCCAGCTAAGTAGTTTTTATATTTATTTGAACTGGGTGAAACGTTTGAGCTTCTTTCTGTGTCGAACGGAGCTATGGGATCGTGGTTTCATTTTCCATATGGAATGCGTGTGTTGAGAACTTAAAGTCATTTTCAGTGAGCTAATTGAGTTGAAGAGCTGTGGGTTAGTTTTCGGCGGCTCTCCGCCTGTGTCAAAGGTTTTGTTCGCTAACGAAAGCTAATGGTGCCACTGTTAAAATTCCTTTCCACTGTGCTGTTGGCTTTTGGTGGAGGGCAGTGGTGTTGTTTTGTTGTATTGTGAAGTATTCAAGTTATTTTATTAGGATTTTTATTCAGGTTTGCTTTGCACTCGCCAAACGTGATCAAATCAGTCCGTACAAAAATTGCTCACCCAACCCGATGCGTTCCATGAAAACTTGCAAAGGAAGCCAATATTTCGGAGAAATCCATGCGGAAGTTATCAAAGAAGACCTGCATGCATCTTCAGAGCCAGAGTGAAACGCCATTTGATAACGGACCAGGTCAAGGAACTACGAGTGACTCGTTCCACGGTGCTTTCCTTGATGAAGAGAAGGAAAAAATGATTTATTTATTTATTTATTTATTTATTTATTTATTTATTTATTGTTGTTCATCATCTGGCTTGGTGCCTTAATGAACTTTCCGCCGATGAGGAAAAGCCCGTTTGAATTAAGGCGTAAAAACCTCATATCTTTTCAGCAAAACATTACATGACATAAACATACATTAAAAAAAGGTCAGGAATAAAATAAAATACAATTTTAAAGTTAAAGAAAATTAAAACTTAGAACAATGTCCCGCTATCAGTTTGAAACAAATCGTTTGAAAGGCAAATCGGCGTGTGACGGTCAGGCATCATTGTAGAAGTCATCGGGTCAGTAATCACAGGCTGAAATGCAGTTGCGGAAGAATTGAAGTTAAACAAGCGGTAAACTTCGTTAAATCTTTCTCCGCCATGAATCGAATGGGGTCATGTTGACCATACTCGGCGCGGCATCAAGGTATAAGAAACTGGCTGTCGTGAGTCCTCTCAGGTGCGTAGACATTGAGTTGTGCTAAATTTCCACTGCATCAGTTTCACCTAATAGGATTTTGCCAAGAACTATAACTTGTGCAGAGAATCTCCTACGTTCCAATGTATCAAGTCCAATTAGTCTGCATCGTTGTTCATATGGTGGTAAATTCGTGGGATCTCGCCATTATGGAAGGGTTGCGGAGGGCATGTCTCACGAATCTCTTTTATACTGCTTCAATTCTGTTTATCAGATGGCCTGATATGGACACCATACGACTGCACTTGACTCTAAAATTGAGCGAACTAGGGCGCAGTAGATAGACCGAAGGCAATAGAGATCACGGAATTCGTAGTCACTTTAAATATGAATCAAGTTGTCTGTTGGCTTTTGCGATGATGCCATCGTAATGGAGCCAGGTGTGAGTCAGTATCAAGGATAACACCTAAGTCACGTATGTGATCGACACGAACCAGAGGTTGGCTGCGAATACTGTAGTTATGACTGATTGGGTTAATTTTTCGATGAAATGTTATTACATTGCGCTTAGGAATACTAATCGTTAACATGTTTCTAGTGCACCACTCTTCGAATCGGTCAATCAGTTTCTGTAATGTATGGCAATCCTGGATGCACTTCACGATAAAGTATATCTTTACATCATCCGCGTAGAAAGGCAATACTGTGGCGGTATTTCTGATAGTTCGTTGATAAAAATAGAAAAGAAGTGGGCCCATGTTACTCGCCGAACGCCCGAAACGCTGGAAAAAACACTGCGATATTACAGATCCTATTTTTACGCAAAACCGACGATTCGTAAGGTATGATTCAAACCATGTAATAAGATCTCCAGAGATTCCCAATTTGTCAAACCTTAGAAGAAGTATCCTATAGTCAACTCGGTCGAACGCAGCTTTCAGGTCAGTATATAACGTCAACTTGTGAACCGGCATCTATGTTACGCCAGCAAAATGAGGAGACCTGCACAAGGTTTAACAGGAAACTGATCGCTTGGGGTAAAATCAAGTGTTGGTCAACTGATATATAATTTCTGCAGCTGGAAAACAGCACATCATTGATGACAATCTCAAACACCTTGGAACAAGCACACAATGCGGTAATGCCTCGATAAATCCGTCAAGCAGTACAGCACATGTAGTAGAAATGTGTGATTCCATAACATCCACGGTAGTCGGAAATGATGGTTCCATACTAATCCAGATTGGTTATAGTCTCTAATAAAAGTGCGTGATCTAATGTTCCGAGGTTGGAAAATAGCACTGATAGATTCAATGTGTTTGTTAATACTGGTCATGTCAGTTTACGATCCAGGTGGTAAATAAACACAGCAATGCTAATTTGCGAATCAAACAATTTCAAAGTCAACCAAAGTTGTTCTAGTGAATTGTCAACTGGAGTACGGTCAATGCAGCAGCTTAGCCGAGTTGAAACGGCAATAAGCACACCACCACCACGTATTTTTTTGCTATTATGACGATTTTGATCATTTCTAAATACATTATAAGAGCTTCCAAAAAGTTGCGCTGAATAAATTTTGTCGTCGAGCCAAGTCTCAGTGAGGACTATTATATCGTAGTGTGATTCTGAGACCGCAAGGTAGAAATCGTCAATGTTTGTACGCAGACCTCGTACGTTCTGATAGTAAATCGTCAGTTTTGTTTGTGCGGTTGTAGCAATATCAGACGCCATGCTATGGAAAATGCTATTTCCATTTGTACCAGCCAGTTCGCTTACCTGATCCGTGATACCTGAATCTACCGAGAGTATTGTGTTCGGGGTTGCCTCAGCAGAGCAATCATTAGAATCCGGCATTGACATTGTCTGGAACGGTTGAATACAATTGAGAGAAGGTGCGGTATCCGCGGATGCTTCAGAAGGACATATACTCAAAAAAGCTTTACCTGGACCAGCCAGTTCGCTGAGCTGGTGAGTGTTGACAGAGTCCATCGTCGACAGATCAAAGGAGGTAGTCTCGGAAGAGTTATCGCTGGAATCAGATTCCAACTTTGTCTGAAATGGTCGAATTCGATTGGGGGAGGGTGCGGTATCCATAGTCGCTTCGGAAGGACATATATCCAAAAAAGTATTACATGGACTAGCCAATGAGTTTAGCTGGGTAGAGCTATTAAGTGTGCAGATACTACCGGAGTAGTTAAGGGTTCGTTGCTAGATCGAGAAATCAATTCTCTGTCTCGCTTTTTTAAGTTGTTTCACGAAGAAAGGGCAGTAACTGCTCCACGATGAATGAGTAACATCAAGCAGCTCATCGTCCGACGATTGGCGTTCCATATTCACACGATGACAGTTAATGCACTTCTCGAACTCAGCCAGACACTCGTTGATTTTGTGATCTCCTGCACACTTCGGTCAGCATGCAGTTTTAACACACGATGCAGCCTTATGTCCATATTCCGAACAATTGAAGCAGCGCATGACATCAGTTGCCTCTAAAACTCTGCATCGCTCCCATCCCAGGTTGACTTGCTTTAACTTCATCAGAGTGTCGAATCCACACGCATCGGTTTCTAGTATGACCGACATCTGGTTTGATGTGCGCTTTTCATTGCGAGTTATACGAATGACTTTCACATCCAATAAGTTTGCACCCGGATTTTGTTGTTTCAGATTGGAAACTAATTTTTCTTCACTCATCACCTTTGAAAAACCGATGATTTTAATTCTTGGCTTCAGAGGTTTTTGGATGTCGATGGTATACTTCACTGATAACATATCAGTAGCAGCCTTGACGAGCTTCAGTGCTTGATCCTTATTTTCACATCTAACAGCAACTTCGCCAGACTCTCTGAGATGCAATTCTTTTACAGCGAACTCAATTGGGTCAAATTTTTCACATATATCATGTTTAGTCGTTTGAGCATGTTGTGCTTGTTTCGGTTTAAACAGAACGGTTTGTTCCATCTTCATGACCGTGCTAAACTTTTTCCGCGGGGAACGAGGGATCTTAGTCTCGACCGGTGGTGGCAGCAAGAGTGGGGAATTGATCGGATTGTTTCTAGATTGGTTCTCTATGTGACGACGTTTACCTGAACGCAAAAGACCACCTTCTTCTAAGACAGCGTTAGAATCAATGTTGCTCAAAATCACTGTCGCATTACGACTTTCTCGGTTTGGAAGCAAGTCGTCAGGAGCTTTACGCTTTTTCGCTTTTGCAGGCGGCTCATCGGAGGCTAGCACTACACTTGCGAACGAAGGCTTATCAGCACAAACTTGATCAATCGTAGAGGTGGTTGATGATAATCCTGTTCTCCGACGAAAAGCTTTTCAGCATCGATGCTGAGGCCAACAGCCGCACGGACCGGTTCATTTCACCGCAGAAAATGGAGAAAGTTCCGGAAAAAGTGAAATTCAAATTTCAAACCAAACATCCGGCTGGTGTCATGATGTTTGGCTTGGTGGCGTCCAACGGTTTCAAAATGCCGCCTGTTTTCATTGCTGCTGGAGTTAAAATCAATACCGAAGTGTATATATATATCGGTATTTTAAAAGACCAAGTGCTTCCCTGGGTGAAGGCCAACTTTTCCGAGGACCAAAACGTTATCCTACAGCAGGATGGAGCGCCGTGTCACACGTCCTATCGAACCCAACAATAGTTGACCGATAACATGAAGTTTTGGCCGAAGGATTTGTGGCCCCCTAGCAATTCAGATCTTAATTACGATGGATTATTCGATTTGGGCATATGTTGAAGCAAGAGCCTGCAAAACATCACACTCTAATGTGAAAAGCCTGAAGTCAACCATAACACGCACATGGCAGTCCATGTCGGAGGACTACGTCCGAAAGGCATGCTCTGGCTTCCGGCGTCGCACAGTGATTCCATTCTATACAAAAGGCGGAAAAAAGTCTAAAAATGAAATTTCTATGGTTAAGTTATGTGTTTCCAAGTAATTTTGTGCCGTTGATTTCAAATATGTTATCTAAATTGTCGTATTAGGCCACACTTCCAATATATGGCCATTTTAAGGCCTCCTGGAGTATCCGGAACATCCGATGAAATGGTAAATTCATTAGTCTCATTCTAAAGCATTACGGTTTTTTTTAAAACCGTTTGTACGTAAAATGTAAGAAGCATAGCGATGTGGAGAACAATGTGCAGCTCTATTTGAGCGTGTTATGGTCTTCCGGAAGTTCTGGAACATTGGAAACCAAATAAGATAATTCAGCAATTCGAAACCAAAAAGATGAAGTGGATCTTAGACTTCTGCAAAAATAGGAAGGTTTGTCCCTTATCGAAAAATATATGACTCGAAATATTCATTTTGTCATTTGGGTATTCCATTTTAAAATAGGGTGGTCCAAATAACGATTTTAAGAAAATATATATTCTTCAAAGAATTATAACTTTTGACAGATTTTCATTTTCTTTTATAATGAAAGTTTATTTAAAAAAAATGAGTCATAGTTTTATGAATTCACATTTATATGCAAATAAGTCTTATTATTAAAATCAACCAGTTTTTATTGTTTTAATGTTGACTACAAGTTTCATGTAAAATTCAATTAAGAAAATTCAGAAGATTTAATGTTGAGTCATTTTAATGATTGTTATGATTTATCCCAATATGCTTGTTCATTTTTTTCAATTTTTATTTTACAAGAAAAAGGGTAGACAGATCGTTTGAAAAAGCTCCGAGGCCCGGAGTACCGAGTGACATATACTATTCGACTAATCTAGTCAAGATTGTATTTTTTGGGTTCTAATTATCAACTTTTGGAAGATTGAGGAATCCAACTTGAAAAAAGAAGAAGACACCAAGTGGTGATAAATCTGACAGCTCCCATGTTAAGGTATAGGACGAAACTTTTGTAATGCTTCTGGAAAATTCAAATGAAATTCTAATTAAAACCGGTTTGTTCAATGATGGAAGAAAAATCTAAAACTTTTCAATAAAGACATTTTCAGCCAAATAAAAATAAAATAAAAATAATGCCCCTATTGTGCTGTTTGGATTTTTCTTACATCATACAACAAACCGCTTTTATTTAGAATTTCATTTGAATTTTCTAGAAGCATTTTAAAAGTTTCGTCCTATACTTTCTACGGCGCAGCAAACATGGTGAAATAAATTTAACGGATTATTCGTAAACAGTTACTGAAATTTATCAGTTTGAAAATTTAAAGTGGCAGTGCATCTTTCCAAGGAGTCAGGATGTAGTATAGTTTTTCTTTAAAAATCCGGGGCATTGCATAAGCAATCGGTTTTCTAAGCAATATATGTTTTCGATAGTCTTCAAAAGATAGATCGAAAGTCTTCAAATATTCCGCATATTCCAGATGATTTGGAGGACCATGCAGTATCTAGTCGAAATCACGAATTGGTTACTACAATGAATTCGTTCTCACATTGCATATAAATTTATTTGAAAATAAACACTTAAATTTATACACCTTTCGTGAGATCTGACCATTTTAACACTGTCCTGTGAGTACTAGGAATAGGAACCCGGATGTAGTCATGATGGTCCTGGAAACTTGATATTATCACCATTGCACTTATTGTTGAGTTCTCATGTTATTTGATGTGTTACATGATGGGTTTTGATCCACATCTGAAACTGGCCACTTTCCCGGGAGTAGCCGGAACATCAATTCGGATAAGGTCAATGTAGTTCTGGACATTTGATATCATGACCATAGGATTTATTTTTCAATTCTCATTTAATTTGAGGTGCCGAATGATGAGTTTTGAGTTTAGGCCGAATTAGAATTGGCCGCTTCTCCGGGGGACTCTCCGGAACTAGTAAACCGTTTCCAGAAACTCAAACGCAACATATAAGACTACAGTACCTTTCATTTAGTGGTTGTTTCATTCAAATCGGTTCAGTAGTTGCTTGGGAAACCGAAGTAGAAGTTTCATAACACACATACAATACCTAACCACATACACACACAGCCATTCAGTTCATTAAGTTGAGTTCGTTGTATATAACAGTCGGTCTTCCAGGCTTTGGGTTAAAAGTCGGAAAAGACGACCGTAGTAACTTAGTATGAGATCTATGTATTTACCAATTTCAAGGGTTTCATAGACATTCCAGAATTCTTGCCTCCCAGAACCGTACTTGCGCAAGTTTGCGCAAGATGAAACCCAAATTTAAAGCTGGTAAAAAAATATTTAAAATAAGCTTATTGTGGTGTATGTGTGCTCACATTTGAAAACTTAGTTGAAGTTTTTTTTTTCCGATTCTCCATACATTTTATATGGAAGTAAAAAAACACGACTTTGTAGGACCCATACTTTGGAAAATTGTAGAGAGCACAATGCTCATCCAATCTTCATAAAATTTTGGAAAAAGAAACTTCAAATAGTGTACAAAATTAAAAAAGCATATTCATTGTAAAATGAGGAAGTTGATTTTTCAACTTTTTTCCGCCTTGGAATCACTGTGCGTCGGCTCGAGGAAGTTTTTAATAAAAATAGAGGACACATTGAATAAATTAGTTTCAAAGGACTTTATAGAGATAACTGCAATCGAAAATGTTGATATTATTGCTTGAAGTAGTTGAAAATGGGATTTGAAAGAAATCGAACAAATTTTCGCATTATTTTCTGCCGCACCCTGTATCTGCAGTGCATTAGATAACGCAGCATTTTATATGTTTCTTTTAAGCTTTAATGAGAGGCATCAGAACCTGATGAAATTAACAAGTTTGATCAGTTTGAGCCCATAAGTGTCGAGTTTCGACGCCAAAAATTCATTGATCATTGTAGAGTCGAATTGAAATAAAATCTTGAATGAAATA